>JAHBCN010026066.1:0-10855 GCA_019359885.1 Listronotus oregonensis | reverse complement strand
GGATAATTTGTCAAATGGAATACTCTACCCGTATGCTCCTGAAATCGATGAAGAAGAACCGCAACAAGTAGTAGCGAAAACCCAGGTTTCAGACGTTTTACAGCAATACCATGAATTTAAAACCGCTGGAATTATGGAGTTGAACGCACTTATCAGCACATTCCACGAAGATATTACTAGCCTGGTATGAGAAGAGTGATCTTGGAATACATTGGCAGATGTATTGAATGTCAACGATATAAAATAACTAATTTAAAGCCTGCAAGACTCCTTCAGACGCCAGTTCAGTCACAGAGATTTAAAGCAATTTCTATAGATTTTTTGGTCCACTTCCAGAAACTCCAACTAGATATCGCTGGATCTTTATCGTTGAAGATACTACTAGCCAGGGGACAGAAATATTTCCCCTACAAAGCGCTGAGGCAGAAGCCTGCGCTTGCTAATCCAAACCAAATTTTACTCATCTTAAGGTTTAAAAGGTTATTTTATATGTTTTGACAATTAGGGGTAGTTTTCACCCTTAAAAAACAATCAGCGCCCAATGGCATGATATAGAATTTATAGTAAGGGGTAAGATAAGCTTAATTCTAAATTTTTATGCAAATCAGTGCAGGACAAAAAATTGCAAGGTTTTGCAATTTTTGAGCTTTATTTCCAGGACTATATGTATCATTAAATCATTTTAATTTATCAAAAACATTTTTTTTTTTTGTAAATCTCATAAGAAGTGGTTATTTAAGGATTAAGTTATTGTAGTTAAATATTTATTAAACCGTAAACTATTAAAATATTATTTTCTGTAATATAATAAGCGTCATTAATTAATTTTAAGATTTAAAAAAAACCTATTTTTTTTTAATTTCGTTATAAAGGTTGATTTTAAGGGTTGAAACGTTACTAATATAATGTAAATTATAGCTTAACTATTTTAAGTAACTTACTATTTAAAGAGGAAAAAAACACTGAAAAAATGATTAAATTGTATATTTATTACAAAGTAGTAAAAAATGGTTTCAAATATTATATATATATATATATATATATATATATATATATATATATATATATATATATATATATATATATATATATATATATATATATATTTATAAATATATATATATATATATATATATATATATATATATATATATATATATATATATATATATATATATATATATATATATATATATATATATATACAGTATGTCCACGGATAAGGTGTTGAAGAGAAAACTTTTTTATTTTTGATTTTATCGAAAAAAACATCTTGATAAAAAATTTTGCTACTTCTAAAATAAGATTGGGATAGAAACATTTAAATATTTTATAGGGGTGCTCAGAAAATTAAAAAAAACTTAAAATGATACAAGAGTAAAGTGCATTTATTCGAGAAGATATGGAAATAAGTCACTAGGAAAAGTTGTTCAAAATTAAGAGGCAGTCTCTAATACCAATTTTCGAAAAAATCGGCCTACTTTTATTTATTTGTGATTAAATTTATTTTAATATCGTGGCATTTATTAGAGGTGTACGATAAACAATTTGTTTCAATCGGCCCCATAAGAAAAAATCCATTATAGTTAAATCTGGACTCCTAGGAGGCCACTGGACTGGTCCTTGTCTCCCAATTTGGAATTAGTAAATTGATATTAAAATAATGTTCATCACAGATTAATAAGAGGCCGATTTTGTCGAAAATTGGTATAAGGAACTATCCTTTACTTTTTGAAAATTTTTCCTAGTAACTTATTTCCATATCTCTCAAATAAATTCACTTTCTTAGAACCATTTAAAGTTTTCTAATTTTGAATACCGCCTATAAAATTTGTTAAAGTTTTATCCCAATCTTACTTAAGAAGTGGCAAAGTTTTTATTCAAGAGTAGCTTTTTTAAAAAAATTAAAATAAAGAGTTTTTCTATTCAACAATCTTTTCGTGGACATACTGGTATGTCCACGGAAAAGGTATTGAATAGGAAAAACTTCTTAATTTTTAATTTTATCCAAAAAGCTACTGTGGTAAAAAATTTTGCTATCTTAGAGTAAGATTGGGAAGAAACATTTAACATATTTTATACGCGGTGTTCAGAAAATTGAAAAACTTTAAATGGTATACAAGAGTAAAGTTTATTTATTTGCAAAGATATGAAAATTAGTTACTAGAAAGTTGTTTAAAAGTAAAGGTTGTCTCTAATACCAATATTCGAAAAATCGGCCTACTTTTATTTATTTGTGAATAAATTTGATTTATTATCAATTAACTAATTTCAAATTAACCATACACAAGTTGTAAGTTTATTTATTTTAATATCAATTAACTAATTCAAAATTAACAATGCACAAGTTGTAAGTTTATTTATTTTAATATTAATTAACTAATTCCAATATAACAATGCACAAGTTGTAAGTTTATTTACTCAAACACACTACCACCTGTTGGGCAATGCCTCTAAACGAACAAATAATTGATCAAAACTGTTTCTAACCTCATGTAAAGATATTGAAGCAACGGCATCTCTAATCGCATCCTTTAATTGATTAGTAGTGGCATTTATTAGAGGTGTACGATAAACAATTTGTTTCAATCGGCCCCATAAGAAAAATCCATTTAGTTAAATCGGGACTCCTAGGAGGCCACTGGACTGGTCCTTGTCTCCCAATCCAGTGGTCTGGAAACGCATGGTCAACCATTGTCTAACCGTTGCCGCATAATGTGCTGGCATCCATCTTGTTGGAAATAAAATGAACAACGGTAGTCTAATGGAAGATTGTCGAATTCACCGTCAAGAAAATTTCTTAACATAGCTATGTAACTATTCATACAAGTGTTGTAAAGAAGAATGGCCCTATTATTCCGTAATAAGAAATGGCGCACCACACATTTACTTTGACACAGTACTGACCCCTCCGTGGTATTCGAAAATGCGGATTAGAGTCACCCAATATCGTGCATGTTGCGAAGCCACAACACCATTGGTCGAAAAGTTGATTCATCAGAAAACATTATTTTCTTATGAAAATCTCTTTCCATACTGCCAACCCACAAACAGAAATCCAAACGTTTTGCCTCATCGCCGCCTTCCAAAACATGATTAAAAACTGGCTTGTATGGATGTATCTTGTTGTGTTTTAATATCTCCTGAATATGCGACTTTTTAAAAAATTTGGGAGATTTTGAGCTCTTTTTCTTAATGATAATGTCGGGTGTTCCTCTACTGAATGTAATACCAACAAAGTGCTTGCATCATTTTCATCGTATCTCTTTTTTTTTTTTAGGTATTCGCAACAATGAGCCAGTGCTTAAAAACTTCAAAATTATTTTACGGCAACTATTCTCAGAAACGGAACATTGGGGAATTTTTCATTAAATTCCTGAATAACTCGACGATAACATTTTTCACCTTTCCCATAGCATTGCACCAAGTAAATTTTTTGCTGTAAAGTAAGCATTTTAAGCAGACAATACTATGGCTAATGAATTATAAAAGCGAAGTGTCAATAAAGCTTGTCACTATCAACGCCTACTAGTACAAAAATTTGGAATTAGTTAATTTATAATGAAATCTTAATCACAAATAAAAAAAGTAGGCCAATTTTTTCGAAAATTGGTATTAGAGACTGCCTCTTAATTTTGAACAACTTTTCCTAGTGACTTATTTCCATATCTTTCAAATAAATGCACTTTACTCTTGTATCATTTTAAGTTTTTTAATTTTCTGAACACCCCGTATAAAATATGTTAAATGTTTCTATCCCAATCTTATTTTTAGAAGTAGCAAAATTTTTTATCAAGAGTAGCTTTTTTCGATAAAATCAAAAATAAAAAGTTTTTCTCTTCAACACCTTATCCGTGGACAATATATATATATTATATATATATATATATATATATATTATATATATATATATATATATATATATATATATAATATATATATATATTATATATATATATATATATATATATATATATATATATATATATATATATATATATATATATATGTATATGTATACACAACAGATCTTTAATTGTAGCGCCACCCAAATATAATCAAAGACTCTGTACATGTTCTAACGTTTTAAATATTTGTATTAAACAAACATTTTAAAATTTTAGGACATGTACAGTAAAAAAAATTTTTTTCATGCTTGGTTCTGGCTACGGCACTTTATAGGAAACTATGCCTGCTTTTCTTAAATCCGTTAATTTGGATCAAGTAGCCAAGGAATAACAAATTTGTTTTTCTCTTTACGGCTCTTTATACGGAATAAATAAAACCAAAACGATACTGTTTAACAACAAAATAAATAATTTACAAGGTGCATTTTGGAAAGTCTTACCATAAATGTGGTACCAAATTATTTGGAACAAAATGCTTTTTTAACAACCCACACTTGTTTAATTTGAAAAGGAAATGACTTATGAAATCGTTTTGTAAACCTTTACTTTGTCTGTAAAGCCATGGGACGTTAAATTATCGAATTTGTTTTTACCTGGAGACCTAAATTAAAATTAACCATTTTTACGTATGCATGGCACTCTAGATTAAACTTTTAAAAAGTAAATATTTTACAGAAGTGTCAAAAAATATCATATAAGATGTCAATGTATTCAGAATATCATATCCTATCAAATTGGAGCAAATACACTGATGGTGCCATTTAAAATTTGAAAGTACTAGTAATTTCCGGCCAAACAGGAAGTATATGACCTAAATCGACGGTTTACCAAATTTTACTTAAATTGGTATTATGTCACAATGAGATTGGAAAAAAACAGCCTTAATAAAGTACTTTAAATTTAAGAGTTAGAGCGAAATGTTATTAAGATGTATTGTGTAGAGTTAAAATGTATGAAAAAATCTGGAGCTATAGTTCTTTAACTATGGTATTTAAAAAAATTATCCTATAACTGAGGTTTCCAGAGAGAATCCAAATACGTTGAATGTATTAATGTAAAACCTTCTAAATTATGTTTAATAGAAAAAATACTAAAATGTTTACTCATTTTTTTTGTTGCTTATTTTTTAGACTTATAAAAATGTTGATAAAGAGATTACACTGGTTAACATTTGATTTACGCGGAAACGCCGGAAGCGGTTAGGTGCTACTAGGGTTTTTGTGGTCGCTGATGACGATGAAAGGGTCGGTTAACCTCCTACACGTCAGTTTCAAAGTCATTTAAAGGTCAAAAGAAGAAAAAACCATTGGAATAATTTAGAAAAGTTTATGCATATGTTTTTGAGGTCGCTGAATCCGAATCCGCGTTTATTTACTCTGTGGATCTATTTATAAGCATAATTTCTTGTCCCCTTGACCTTCAAATGACCATGAACCTGACCTTATGAAGGGTAATTAACCTCAAAATCCGATTTGCCGACCTCGAAATCATACGCGACCATGACCTCTAGGTTAGATTCAAATAGGCGTCGGATTTGGATTTAGCGACCTCGACAACAAGTGTTCGATTTTTTTCGGATTTTTTCAATGTTTTTTTTTCTTCACTTGACCATCAAATGACCTTGAACCTGACGTGATTGAGCTTAATCCGCGACCCTAATAACCCTAGTAGCACCTAACCATTTCCGGCGTCCCCGCGTAGATCAAATGTTGACCTGTGTTATCTGAAAAAAATTTCATGTCAGGCGGAAAGTGATGCAGACGATTGATTGTTTAAGCAGAAATAAATTTAAAGTGGACAAATATCACTGTAATTTCTAAAGACATCGATGGATTGGCTCTATTAACTGCACTAACTTCAAATTACCGTAATAGTAGAGTCACTAAAGGTTTTCGCCTCCAAATTCTTTAAACCTTTATCGATTTGTGTAAAAATTGGTAAGTAGTTAGAGAGTGCCTCAAGTAACAAAAGTGACATAGTGCCGAGTTTCGCTTTTACCCTAGGGGTAGATGCCACCCCTTCTCGGGGGGCTGAAATTATTTTATCAAAAATAAGCCTGAAACTCGATACTAATTATAAGCAACTTTGGTTCCATTACGTTTTTTTGATAAAACAATGTATTTCGAGTTATTAACGATTAAAAATGTTGATTTTTTACAATAACTCCACAACTATACGTTTTTCCAAAAAAGTATTTTTACCAAAATAAAAGCTAATAGAAAAACAAAGACATTTTTTTAAAACCTTTTAGATTGAATCTAAAGATGCTACTTAAAGGTATCATTTTCTTTGTAAGTACTTGAACGCAAGTATTCGAGGTTAAATAACGGGAAACCGATACATTTTTCAAAAAATATCTTTGAAACACTTTTTAAAGTGGAACGACCTTTTTAATGAATATCAGATTAAATAGACTGCCTTACAACTTAGCGAGTTATAATGAAAATAAGACAGGGCTCTCGAATATTTAAAGAAAAAGTAAAAAAAACCTACGTTACTTCCACCAAAATTGATGTTTATAGTATTCCTTGAAGGATTTACTTTTTTTTTTAGTTTAATTAAATTATAGCTTAAAAAAATTGACTCGTTTAGAGTGCTTTTTTTTTTTTTTAAAAGTTTGATTTTTCAAAAACAAATTTTTTTAAATTTCTCTAAAAATATCTCTTATTTTCGTAATAACTTATTCGAATAGATTACTATAATATGTGTGTCTGTGAATCTTGTCTAAATATAGTGTGGTATATTTCGGAAATATAGTGGTAGTATGCCAGTATATTTCCGAAATTGAAAGAAAAACACGTGGCCTGCTTCGCTGGTATCAACTCTCAAAAATTACTGAATTTATGTTATTATTTTGTAAGAAAAGCTAAAGGATTCGTATCGAGGACTTGTCAGCGCATCTCGAGCAAATCCGTTATGAATCCTTCATCAAGGCCACCACTAAAAATAGTGCAGTATAACTATCATCCCATGTTCCAACAGTTGGTGCACTAGATGAACATATTGGGCCAAGTGAATAAAAGGAAGCAAATACTTATACTTAAGTTTTTTTGAAATAAACTTATGTAATATTAAAAGATCAAACAAGGATGAGAGCTATAGTAAAAGTATTTACTTCCTTTTATTCACCTGGCCCATAAGAGGGTTTACTTACACACCCAAATATGGCTTGTTAATAAAAATATTCATCCAGTTGAATGGGGATGGGTTAATATCGAACAATTTTAACAGCCAATTAAAAATGCAAATCCACCTGCACCAGATGAACTACTTAAAATAATATTTTGTAACTGCAAAAAAGGCTGCTGTGCCTCTTGCGGTTGCCAAAGAATTGGACTATTTTGTAATGCAACATGTGGAACATGCAGCGATGACAATAATTGTCAGAATTGTCCTTTAATTGACCAAGAAGAATAGGTTGATTCTGATAAAGAAGTTTTCAAATTTTCATCAGTTTTTACGGGAAAGGGTAGTTTTTAAGGGTCGAAATTTCACTATGAATAAATACATTTTTTATATAATCAGACAATAAGATTTTCAATCATAAAATCATTACGGAAATGATTTAAGCTAATAATTTTTTATTTATTAATTTCAGAGTAAGGGGTGGTTTTTAAGGGTTAAAATTTTACAATAAATAAATAAATAAACAAATAAAAAGGAGTGGTTTCAAAGGTAAGGTAAAAAATTTGCAGTAAATCAATAATTATAAGCAGTAAACTAAATTTTGGTGTAATAATTAGCTTAGTTAAACTAAGCAAACCGTTGGAAAAAATTCCTAGATAGTTGGATTTTTTTAAACGCTTTCTCTACACTTGGGTAGACATATATCAAAAGTCCTCGAGGGTAGAGGGTGAGCTCGAGGAGGGGGTGGGGGTTAAAGGTACCATTTCCCAGTTTTTCGCTTAAATCTCGAAATCGATCAGTCCTATCGATTTTTATAATTTATATCAATTAAAGCCAACAAAATTTTCTACAAAAATGGTTCTATGCACTTTTGTCGTAGGACTAATTGTAAGCGAGTTATAGGGCGGACAAAAAAAACATCATTTAGAAAAATCTGCTTTATTTGCATTTTAAACCGTAGGACAATGAATTTATTGGTCCAACACTTCATTCGAGGAGATGGGGGGTCACGGGGGTTCATAAAGTCTTCCTAGTCGTCCTCATATGCTGAATTGTCATCTTAAACTCGAAAGCCGTTAGTGCACGCGCTCTTACAGTTACCACATATTGACGAGCATAGGATACCTGTTAAAGATTCAAGTTTGAAGCTAAATTATTTTTACGTTGTATTTTAATTATAGCCATCAGTTAACATAAAAAAATACCTGATTTGCGGCATCCACAACGGGCCCCACAGCCTTTGGTGCAGCTGCAGAATATTGTTGAAAGAATGGCAATTGGGGCAGGTTGATCTAAAGTTGTCAAGGGTTAAAGATCTCCATCTGCTCCTTTCATCCAACCCCAATCAGTGGGTTCTAGTTTGTTGCCCAGCAATTCCTGAACTTGAAAATAATCTCTGTATGAGTGTTGTAGCGCAGAGCTTTTAGTTGGTGGTAGAGATGGCAAGTAGAGAATGGGCCACTTTGGTGAGTTGATCCTTTGGGCCACTTTGGTGAGTTTTTCCCTTATTGGTCAAGATAGAGGCGTGGGCGTGACGTCATGGCGGTTATCAGTGTTACGTCAGCGTGGTTGCATTATCGGTGTTACGTTAGTCGTGGGGCGAACAGTGTGGTTACGTCGTCGTGGGGAGTAGCGATTCAATATTTAGAGGGCGTGGTCATTGATGGAGCCATCTTGTATCTTGGCGTCATTAAATTAATTAAATAATTAAAAAAGTCCATGTAGGATCCGAACTGGGATATATCTTGACAAGGCACCTCGTTTCAACGCCTTAAACCTTGCGGCCACCGGGTCATATTAAATAGTATTGGTTAAATTGTGTATAGTAGAAGAGATGTAAATAATTAGGAATATTAGGCTACTACTATTTTAGAGCACTGTGCATGCGTTTAAAAAAATGGCGCCTGTCAGCTGGATTATGCTGTGAAGACCGCGAGAAAATATTAAATTTTAAAATAATCTCCATTAACCACTAATTATTATAAAAAAAATACGGGATCAGGTAGAGATATAGAAAAAACTCATTAGTTTAAAAAAACATTCAGTTATCCTTACGTGATTTCATCAACCAATTTGTCGAAAATTATTCATAGTGGTTGCTGTAAATATTTTACATGTATTTATCATAATGTGGTTTCATCAAACAAACAACATTTTGTTTAGAGTTATTTACTAAATAAAAACTGATAAAAATAAAGAAGAATAAAAGGATAAGCTAACCACAGACTAGGCGTTGTCCGTAGTAAGTAATACAGGATGTATAAAAACTAAAACCCTTTTACTAAATATTAAAACAATTAGCTTTAGAAAAAACTTTAATATACAAGTTTACAATATCAGATAAAACAGAGGGGTCAACTACTAAAGCGATAGCTGGTCTTTAGGTGATTGACAGGTACAGGAAACCTTTATTACAGCATTAAAGCGTATTGGTAACGAAGGGTAAAAATATAAGAAAACATACATTTTGTACATATTGTAAGTGATAAATTCAGACCGCAAACACAGCATACTCTGTGATAATAAGAAAAATATAAAACCAGGAAATTATGACGGGATCGGAATTAGACCGGGTCGGCAGATGCATTACTTATTTTTTTCCTCGAAAAACATTTAATGACTGCTCAGATTTATGCTGGCCCCTAAATGCTAGTTCTTGACAAGCAAAAAAATTACGATATCTATTAATCGATGCATAATAGAGTAATTTTTTTAACAAGTTCGTTATGTTTATCATTTTCTAACTGAGCTCCGTTGTTTACTAACAAGTAAATGTTTTGTTTACCAAAGAGATTCACCATGGATTTTAAACTTTTTCGTTCGAAAACAATTTTATTTTTTGTTTCACTTCCTGTAAGCCAGGCATACTTTTGATACTAATTTTCTAAAAAAGCCCTGTTACTTCCTTTACCTGGCGTATTAATTAAGTTTGATATCTTGGGTGTCGGACGCCCATTATTTATTATTTTAACTTGAGTAGAGGGGAAATATACTGACTGCATCCCCCCACTCCTTCCCATGCACCCCCCCACTCCAACCCGCCCCGCCTTGATTGGGCACGTGTGCGATACGTCATATAACCTTGAATGGTCAGATGTGCATACACCCCACTCCAAGCCCCGCCCCTTGATCTTGATTGGGCACGTGTGCGATACGTCATATAACCTTGAATGGCCAGATGTGCATACGAGAGGCTGCTTGGTTGGGTGCAGCATGCCAGGTGTTCAGCACGATGACGTCATATTACCTTGAAAGACCACGTGCGCTTTAAGCGTGGGAAAGTGTTTGTTGGCGCTGCCCTTGAGGTGCAGGTGTGCTTATACAAATTTTAATGGGCCACATGCGCCCCCATTTTTTTTCACCTTAAAAATCTCAATTACATATTAGTCTCGCCTGGAGTTTAATTAAACCTATATTCTAAACGACACTTTTCCTATTAGAGAAAGCAATAATAATGCAACTTTACAATATTAAAGGTATCTTTTAATCAAAATTAACAATAATCTTTTTACTGAATCGATTCATTTGAATCAATCACTTGAAAAGATTCGTTCGCAACCGATTCACTTTATTATAATGCCAGATAAAGGATAGCCCTGCCCCCCCACAAACCAATCGTAACTCACAACTAAAGAAAGGTAATAAGGTATTGTATTGTATTGTACCTGCACTGAAATATTATTTGGTTAAACATAATATTACACCATTTTGTTAAATTTTAAAATGCAATTCAGCTACAGAGGTAGATTTGCTTACATACACACACATAAATATAAATATATAATAAAATATAAAATAAATTATAAAAAATCTGATTAATG
>JAHBCN010026065.1:0-10865 GCA_019359885.1 Listronotus oregonensis | reverse complement strand
TCACCTTATCTTTCACCGAATGACTTCTTTCTGTGGGGTCACTTAAAAAGTGTCATTTATAAAAGTGTAAAATTTGATAATCTAAACAAGCTACAAAACGGTATTTCGTTAGAATGTATCAAATCAAATCAAATCAAATCAAATCAAATTTATTATGTAAATACAAAATCATTGCTTACATTCGTCAATAAAAATAAGAGTTTGTCAAATAGGCATACAAATATTAAAATAATAAAAAGGTAATTACAATTTTTTTAAAAAGAAGAACCATTTAAGACAAAACATACAAAACAAACATGCATTAATTAAAACATAAAATCCAAAATATCTTTCAAAACAATGTAAAGTATATCAATAAAATTACAGTTAAGGACAGAAAGAACCAAGAACAGAGAGACATCACATTGGAAACATATTAAAATCATATTTAAAATATTGCTCTGTGCTGTAGAATGCATTTTTTATTAAAAACGTTTTTATTTTCTTTTTAAATTTCTGGAGATTCAAGTTTTTGACTCTCTGTGGCAACAAGTTATACAACTTTATCGCCATGTGCTCAGGCCTGCTCTGACATTTTGTTAGCCGACAGTGGGTAGGCAATAATGAGTCTTATTCCTTGTGTCATGATTATGTATATCCTCATACGTTGGCAAACCGTTCTTCTGCTTTATGTAAACTAAATTTTCTAGGATATAAGCACAAGGAAAAGTAAGTATTCCTAAGCGACGAAGGCACCACTGCAATCTCCCGGTACCCCAGACCTGCTATTATTCGTATAGCTCTTCGTTGCAATCCAAATACCCTAAGGGCATTGGACGAGTGTCCCCATGCGATCACTCCATAAGTCATGACACTATGAAAAAGCGCGTGATAGGCTGTTCTCATAGTCTCACCCGAAACACATCCACACAAGTTTCGCATCACAAATACACTACTTCCTAGCCTCTTGCACACACTCTCCACATGTACATCCCATTTCAATTTAGTGTCCAAGCAGATTCCCAAGAACTTAACAGATGATGTTGGTGGGTCATGATCAATGTGTCTCAGTGTAAACATTAATTTCTGAGTTTTATCCTGGTTAAGTATGAGTCTGTTGGACAAGAACCATTCTTCCACTGTCGCCCTTGCTTCATTCAGCCTGTCATTCGCCATTTGCTCAGATTCTCCTACCGTGTGACAGTTGTGTCATCTTCAAAAAGACACATTGCCCTACATGCTGGTTAAGAGGTAAATCATTTATAAAAATTAGGAATGAAATAGGGCCGGATTGATCCCTGTGGGACACCTATTTAATTTTGCCGGATCTGATAGCACACCATTCACCCTAACAGCCTGGTAGCGCTCTCGCAAATAAGATTGAATTAATCTAATACTGTTTTCACCAAAATTATAATATTTTAGTTTCATCAGCAAAAGATCATGCGAGACGCATCAAACGCTTTGCTCAGGTCGCAAAACAAAGCAAAAAATATTGCTGGTTTTCAAATCCATCCATTACTCTACCCAGAAAATCTAAAATAGCATTAATTGTATTTTTCCCTTGCCTAAAACCATACTGCAATTTGAGAAGATATTGTTTGTCTCAAAAAGTGAATCATTTGGATAGCTAAGCTTTCTCAAATATTTTGATATAATTGGCAGTAAGGAGATGGGCCGGTAGTTATTAACGAGGTTAATGTCACCCTTTTTAAAAATTGGTGTTACTAAGGCCATTTTCAAAGCATCAGGAAAAGTGTTTTCTCGGATGCAGATATTAATAAGCTTGGTAAGAGGGCGTATGATTAGATTTCTTATGGATTTTATAATGGTGACATTCAGACCGTAGATGTCTGCACTTCTTTTTTTTTAGTTGGTCAATAATATCTCGTATGTTGTTATAGCTTACTTCTGTAAAAAGAAATTGTTCACAAGAAGCATCGTTTTTTGTTAGGGTTTAAGCAGAAGGCTGTGCCACTGTCGGGAAGGTCTTTTAATAGATTAGTGGCTATGCTTGTAAAAAAGTCATTAAATCTTTGAGCTGGTATTTCACAAGTGTTTTTATGTTTATTTTTATTACCACGTTTGATGTTTATAATCCTCCACATGTTTTTGGGGTTTGTGGAGCTCCTTATTGCCTCATCATTTGAATCTCTTTTGGCTTTTATAATAGCAGCCCTATACCTATTTTTAAAATTCTTAAACTCAATCTTATCAGTCATTCTATTATACTTTTTACATACTTCATTCAAAAAATTCAATGTCTCTCTCATACGTCTCAGATCCTTACCGTACCAACTCACCCTGTTTGGCTGGTCAGAGCGAACAGAATATGTTCTCTCCGGGAAAGACTGCAGGTATGCCTCCTCCAGCGTGGACAAGAAGAGGTTAAACCTCTCTTCAACGCTAATCTCTTGGTCATCAATAAAATTCCACGAGACATTTTCTATAGCATTGTAAAAGTTATTGAGCCCATTTCTAGTCATTGGCCTATAAGTCGTTTTTGTTGTTTTTAAGCTTTCCTTTATTATATCCAAGTGAATGACCTGTCCACGGTGATCAGAGATATTATAATCTACTATTTTAGCTGAAAAAGAGTTATATGAAAAATTCACAAAAACATTATCTAAGCAGGATTCTCCACGAGTCGGTCCAGATACCAGGGAAACCCATAAGCTCCCAGAACATCCAAGAGCCCAAGGGAATCCGATCCACCCGATCCCAACAGTACGTTGAAGTGCCCCGCCAGAATTATCTGTCTATAATGACCTATATGATTTATTAAACCCTCTAAGGCTTCCAGAAAGGTGTCTAAGCTACCATTGGGAGGCCTGTAAATACAAACTACAAAAATATTTATCTTGTTTAAAAATACAGCACAGAGCTCTATACATTTATCAATATTAAAAGCATTTATGTCATTAACAGGTAAAAAGTCAATGTCTTCTTTGATTAAAATTGATGTGCCTCCACCGCGAGACAGGCTACGGGTTGAATAACTACCTACATTAAACCCTGGCAATCCCAGAGCGTTCATTTCATCCTCCGACAACCAGTGCTCTGTAAAACACATGACATCGAAATTCTGATCTGCAGTGGCAGCCTCCACTTCATGAATCTTGTTTCGCATTGATCGTACATTATAATGTAGAATACTTAGCTTATTCTTTATCGGTTCATCACCTTGTTTTGGCCGTTTCCAGACGCTAGTTTTCTCAGGTTTAAAAAATTGTTTATGTGGATACCCATGGGCCAAAAGTCTGCGGTAAGAATGGTTTCCTTCATGTCAGACGGTACACCAATTTTAAAAGAGTTGTATTTTTGTTTCCATTTGGTAGTTATTAACTCACACTCACACTCATTCACGCCATTGAGTTTGAGGTAGTTTTGTATATTTTCGACAGTCATTGTTTTATCGAGGCGTGATACAAAAAGCCATGAGTAATTTGGAGTAGTTACCGCCTTTAGAGTTGATTGGTTTTCTTTCTGGCCTCCTATAGCCGTTGGCCTTAGTTTTGGATCAATTTTCCTGTTCTTCTTATAAATTACGGTTTTCCAACCATCATCATTGATTTTGATTTGTTTTGATTTGTCAGCATTCGATTTTGACGTTTTGGGGCTGATGTGATTTTCTTCTTCTTCTTCTGCCAATGGCTGGTTTTTCGACATGATCCGGACTGCATTCGAGGTTTGGCTCCGACATTGGATTATTTTTGTGGTTGTAGCAACACTTGGTAATTCGAGCCCTTCTTCTTTTTCGTTTGCGACTACCTTCACGTGTTTTCCTGTATCTAACTTCTCATCGGTCTTGCTCTCTTTCCCGCCATTTCGATAATTTTCTAGGTTAGGTTTTCCTACCTTTTTTTGATTTTCTTGTAGAAAATTTAATTTTTCTTTTAGAAGTTCATTATTTTCTTCCAGCACCCTGTTTTTTCCTCTCAGTTCTTCAACCAAGGTCTTTAGATAACCAATTTCGATGTCCTTTTCAGTGGATTGCAGGACATCGCCATTGGCATGTTCACGACACATCAAGCGACTATTATCTAAAATTTTCACTTTTTCCATCCAATCTCTCATTGCACACGATCGATGGTATACTTTTCCGCATATGATACACATAATCGCACTGTTTACTTTGGTATTACAGCAAAAATATCTGGCTTTTTCGCCGAGCACATTATTTCGCGCCTCTTCACTCTGCGCCATCTTGACTGCACAACTTAGCAACGTTAGAAATCAATATTATGATCGGTTGGGATATTGTTAAGCTGTTAATGACGGCTTGTTTAAATATTTTATTAATTAATCTTTTTATTTAAATCTTTATTATTTTTAAAAGAAGTTATTGTATTTTATTTAATTTTATTTTTCCACACCTAGTAAAGTTCTCTCTTCTGAGTTAAACATTTATATTTATTTATTGCGATGGCTTTGGTCTCGAAATTACTGACAATACTCTCAATGGTTAAAATTGACCAGAGAGGCTTAATAAGAAAATAAATAAAACATATTTTAGATACTGCTTTTGGTTTAATTAAATTTTAGTATGATAAAATAATTTTTTTAATGATCAATAGTAAAAATTGTTATTAGTTAAACTTAATTGTTACATTAAATAAAAGATTTGATAAAAAAATAATGTTAACGTGTCTTTTACTTTAAATTTAATGGTTGTGATATTGATGAAACGAAAAAAAACATTCTTTGTATTTGGCTGTACGTCAGATTTGACAAAGCCTTATAACAAATTGTTTGCTGGTGGCTGGTGTCTGTTTGGTTTTACCTGAACCGAAAATTTGGTAATTTTGCAATTACATTTAATTAAATAATTCAACATTCGCTTATTAAAATTTTTTGAAACTTGGCACCAGGGTTTGTCAGATTGGTCTCTTCAAAAAGTTATCTTACTTTTTTTTTGTAAAATGGACAGGGCAGCCAATAATTAACCCCCTTAAAATTTACATAGGATTTCCTATGTTCTGCTCGACGACGCACCACCCGGTATATTCAATGGTATAAACCAATAATAAAATAAAGAAATCAAATGAAAAATATTCCATATAGATGGGCATCCGGATGTATTATGTTATTGGCTACTTTTGTCAAAACCAGGATTAATCCATTGGACTGCAGTTAAAACATTTTTATTAAGGATAAAGGGCAAGAAGCCGCTGATCTAAAATTAGTTGGTTACTCAAATGCAGGGTTTGCAGGTAATATCGATATAGATAGACCAAGAATAAAGAAGAACCAAACACAGATATTAAGTATTATTATATTAGAGAATTGATTGAAAATTTTTCCATAAAGATACACTATGTACCCAGTGATGAGCAACGGCGGATCTATTCACCAAGTCTCTTACCAAAGCGAAGTTGCAAACAAATAAAAATATACATGTTTTACATCATTAAACTAAGAGTGGGGGTTTTGGCAAATAAACCTTTGATTCACGATGTATGTTATTTTTTAATAAGCCTTGTATTATGTGTAAATAAAAATAGTTGAATAAGGTTACAAAATACACTCCGATTGTGTTGTATATTCTTTAAGGTTTATCGTAACTTTCAAAAATGTCTAAACAAGAGCTATTCTAATGTGACATTTTTAGCACATAACTTGCAAAATTTGCCAAATAAAATATTTTTTCATTGAAAAATGTAAATAAAATTTTGTTTAGAATTTTGTTTAGAAAAATTTGATAAGTTTAATATGTTTTTGTTATATTTTTTATTATTATATTATATCATAAGGTGATTTTTTAATATTTAGCTCATTGGGTAACTAATGCATATACGGTTTTCTCCTATTTTTGGATTATATGGCCAAATTTGTATAAAGTCATATTCTAGTGTCCCCAGGAATTGCAAATATACTGACGGAGAAGAAAAATTATGTGTTTTAATATTTTTTATTTTGATATTAAAATTTAAAATTAACATTGATTTTCTCTATATAATACGAAAACTCCCCTTTATGACAAAAAACGTTAGCGTGCAGTGTCGCCAAATCGGGGTCTTTTCTAATACGTCCCTGCATTTTTACGTCTGAGATATAATTGGGGAAAATAAAAAGACGCATTAACTAACCAGAATTAACCATGACCTACCTTTCAGACAAATTCAAAAGCCCTCAGTCGGTCATAGTTAGTTTTGGTTAGTTGTGGTTAGCACCTTTTTATTTTTTCTAATTATATTTTGGACAGAAAAGAAATATCAAAAAATTTGATGGCCCAAAACTATTAAATCCGGCAACACAGTTAATACTTATTTTGGATTTGGCGATGAAAGAATTTATAATCAATTAGATATTAGATTTCTAACCTATATTTTTTTGTATTTTACTTAAAAGTTGTTTTTCCCGATTTTCTGCGTATTTTGTCAATGGATTTTTGTTTGTGTGTGTCGTGTTTTAGTAAATAATTATCAGTCTGTTCATTTTTACCCCGTCCAGCACCTCTATTTAATTTAAGGTCCCGTAAGTTTGTTTAATTGAAAAAAATATATTAAAACACATAATTTTCCTTCCTCGCTAGTATATTTGCAATCCCTGAGAACACCAGAATGTGACTATATAAAAATGTTGCCATATAATCCAGAAATTGCAGAAAATCGTATATGTAATTGTTACCCCTCAATAGATCGTTTTTCACAAAATTTCCATATTACTGAATTTAATAAAATTAAACATATGTTGATTTAACTCAGTAGCCACTTAAGATTAGTAATTTAAATTATTTAAATTACTTGTCTGAAGAAGCCACAGTGATAGCAAAAATTTAAATGGTTTTATTTCATTAAATCCAGTTACTTCAAATATCCCAGGATAATGGTTTCGTTAGAATGCTACAGTCAGAATCTTTTATTAGATAAGTGTTTTTTTACACTTTTTGTTTAGTGTTATAATTTTAACACTTTTTTTGTACCTTTTAAAATTCCAGTTACTCAAATCCCTAACCTACATGACATTTATAGATTTTACCAATATTTACCAAAAATAAATTTTATTTGGATTTGCTTTTATTTTATTAATTTTTCCCAATTTTGACCTTTTAAAGCATCCTTAATACAAAACCTTATGACTTACACAGTTTAAAAGGGCTTAGCAATTTTTGTGTCATATCTGGTTTTATTTAAACTTTAGTTTAGCTTTTGTGATTTAATCAGTACCAAAAAAAATATAATGCACAGGATAACACAGAGATACATTACAATAATTTTATTTAAAAACTTACTTCATTGCGATCTGTAAATTTATATGTATTACACAGTTAAGGATAAAAACATATAGTTTTTTATAAAACCAAAAATATTCACTTTTATTTCTTTTAATTTTTAATTTTTAAAATTCTAGAATATTTTTCCCATGCAGCCTGATCTAAGCGAAAATAGTAAATATGTTTACATGTTTAAAATGTTTTAATTATACTATATATATTTTATATCATATAAATTGACTTTATTTTCCTTCTAAACTTCATGAAAACTCACCCCAACTAATTAAACTGGCTCCATGCCATTATTCATTAAAAAAATATATCACTCAATTAATCACCCAATTTTCGCCATGTCCACAACTTTTATAAAATAAGGAAAGTTAAAAGTACCGAAATACACGTAAAACTTTTCGTCGCACGTAAAAAGATCCCTTTTAATATCGCGTGACCGTCAGAGATACGCTCGGCGCGTTCACTAGTTATGCTTTCAGATTTCAGTGCTGGAAAAGGGTCCACCAGACAGAATCCTGCGCTCAGACCTATCTAAGTCTGCCTTTTTTCTAAAACCTATTAAACATTATAACACCAAAAAGCATTGGCTTAAAAACTTGTCGTTGGTGCAATATTTAAAAATAGATTTGATTAAGTTAAATAGGGATAAGAGAATAGTGACTCAATAGAATACTATTTATAAGCTTTGATAAAAGCTTCTTTTTCTATAACAGGTATTTTTAAGGCAATTGCTCTAGAGAATTAGCCAATATGATTCCTCCCTAGTAGCTTCCAAGGAAACAACAAAATCCAACCTTAATGCATTTATACACAGTCCATCTAAAAGGATTTATTTTGTTTGTCAATTTTTTAATAACTCTTGCATGTTTTTTTAATTTAATTTTTTTCCAGCGGTTTTTTAAGTGATTTATGACGAATTTTTTTTGGTAGCTTTCTTATAGCAACCTATTGGGCTTTAATAGTTTTTGTTGAAAAACGTATTGTTAATCGATCTTTATAGATATTTTGTTGTTGAATCAAATCATTTTAAAAATATTATGTTAATTAAGTGAAAAACTGATTAGAATGGAACAGTATTGATTTATTATATTTTATCTATTAAACTAAAAGTGTTTCTTTGTATTTCTAACACGTTTTATTTGCAATAAAAAATTATTCTATGTACTTTTACACCGATTAAAATTTTTATGGTCTTTTAAATGACGTTTTATTAAACCTTTGTTTTTTCTTATACAGAGTCCTACAGCTCATATTTTGCGATTTTCAAAGAATTTCAAAATGCTTCTATCTTATTTAATTTTTCATTAAAGTAATTTTCTGAAGAAGATCTTCACGGGTATTTATCTAAGTTGTTTAAACCATATTGCACATATGGCCCAAAAAATAAAAATTGAGTCCCACTAGATTTCCGATAGTCTAGCAGCTCTTAAGGCTCTTGAATTCAGCCGGTGCAATTCAAAAACCGTCTGGAACTGCAAGGATGCGCTGACCAAACTGTGTCAAAACAATAAGGTTACACTACTGTGGATACCTGGGCACACCGGCCTAGAGGGTAATGAATCCGCAGACCCCCTTGTCAAAAGGGGGCGGAAACAAAATTCACAGGGTCGGAACCGGTCATCGGTATATCTTATGGAATGGTCAAGCAGTTTATATCACCTTGAACACAAAAAGAAAATATTCGGTACTGGCATGGACTTCCGGGTCTCAGACACTCGAAGGCCTTCATAAACCCACCGAACCAACAGTGTACTGTCAAACTACTGGAGCCATCAAGGGTACACCTTAAAACTCTAGTGGGACTGTACACGGGACACTGCAGATTGAAATACCACATGCACAAGATCAGCCTAGCGGAAGACGCCGAGTGCCGCATGTGCATGGAGGAGGATAAATCGGCAGAACACATACTGAGTTCGTGCCCAGCAATGGCACGACTAAGATTCGCAATCCTCGGCAATGATACCTTGTTACCGGTTGTGGTGAAACATCTCCTTCGCAACAGGATCATCAGATTTATTAGAAGTCTGGAGCTGGTGGGAGAAATATAAAAGGGGGTGAGCCACAATAGACCGATCGGTCGCGGTGAAAACGTGTTATACCCACTCACTTTAAACCTACCTACCTACCTACCCACTAGATGTCAGTAAGCTTCATATTTGAGAAGTGTTGATTTTCTCAAGTATTTCTTAAATTTTATTTTGCACTAACTAGCGGTAATAGGCAAAAAATTTAACGACACGTCATATTAAGACAAATATCAGTTAACCCATGACCAACTATTAATAATATTTAATTAGAATTTTTGGTTATTTTTAACTGGTAAATTATGTGAAAATATTTAAAATTAATTTACTAGAAAATTGACCAAAATACATAATTCGACTAAGACTACCTTTTTTCGCAAAACGTAATTTTGGGGCTATTCAACGAAAAGCTCGAGCCATCTCGGATGCGTTTCTCAAGACAGGTTCATATGAACGTTAGTTCTAAGCCCGTTTAATATGATACTATTGTGTTTACGACACAAACCCTGGCATTAATATTTCGCTTGAACAAGAATATCATAATTCTGCTCTGTATTGAAAATATTTTTTTATTTAATTGACTTTTATTTATCTATTACTATAACGACTTTATTAACTGAATAAAAATTAATTTGCTTTATTGAAAAAAAGTAATTTAGACAAAAAAAAATTAAATGGTTATGCAATGTATATAGTAAATTTCCTTTTAATAAATATATATATATATATATATATATATAATAAAAAAAAACAAGTAATACTTATAATCTAATGACATTTTTTATTTTAAAATATAAAAAATTAGGTATATAATACATACAAAACAGACACAGAAAAGATACAGACGTAGTACCTACATGAGTTGATAATTTTACATAGTTATCTAATCTATTCTAGAGCTTTTGTTAAAGTAGTTTTTGAAACGTCGGGATATAATGCTCGGCTTTACTTACCTTGCAGGACATATTGCTTTTGATCTTCATCTTTTGTAAGAAGGTTGTTAAAGTCGGTTATTAATTTTAACCACGCTCAGCCATATCATTAACTACTTTTAATGTTTTGACAATTTTAATCCTTCTTGGAAGTCATTATTTTGAGGCCAGGTGTTTGGATGTTGTCTTAGGAAATCTGTTTTTATATTAAATCGGTCAAAGAAGGTAAACGTTTCTTTGGTAAGTAAATTTACCAATCCTCCATCAACTACCTCTTTTAATTTTTCTTTACTAACTTTTGGATTTACAACCCCAGCGTGCTCTGATGGTTCATCTGTGCTACTGAGCAATTTGTTAGCCATTAACAACTTTTCATCTCTGTAATGGTGGGATCAAAAAAAGATAATCCCACTAACTCTGCATTCAAATACCACAAATGATTCGTCAGAGCTATTTCTGCAATGTCGTTGTCACATTCTTTATAGTCTAACAGACTATGCAAAATACCTAAATCTTGCTTTGGTGCAAGATAAGCTTTGGGCACTAAACCAAGCTTGACAATAAATTTTAACTAGGAAAACAGAAATAGCACCCACAGAACTTTCTTCTTTTTAGACATCTTAAATTGACGACGAAAAATGAATATTTTTAAGCAGTAAATAGCCTTTGCCATCCACCTAGCGTGATGAGTGGCCCTGG
>JAHBCN010026064.1:0-10950 GCA_019359885.1 Listronotus oregonensis | reverse complement strand
GAAAAATAATTTGTTTGAGTTATGCCATTTTGAAGAGATTCGAATTTTTTTTCAGGGAAGGGGGGAATTTTTTTCATTTCTTGTAATGACGTAAGTAGGTACTATTAACAAAATAAAGATTTAATTTTCAAAAAATCCAATTTTTTACTGTAAAGGCTAAAAATTTTTTGCTAAAAGTCATCCTATAATTCAGGATTAAGACAATGCAATGCCACCCCCTAAAAGGATCTAGGTAAAACCTACTAATCCACTTTTTTACTTCCCGTATCCCCTTCCACCCGATTCCACCTTATAGTCACCCCTATTGTAACACGTTCACTTCTTACATCCCGATCCTGGTTCAGCAACCTGAATATCGCCGTTTCTTCAGCGCGCGAGGGCGTCGCGACGTTAGTCGTCACGTGACAGGGCGGGCGCCGTTCCGATTCGGAAGCGACATACGTTTTGGGTGTAGGTTATAGGCCAGGAGCAGATTTTTAATACGGAAATTTAAATTTAAGTGGGGAAAGTTATGCGTAATGGATAGTATATTAAATATCAAATGAGCCCACTGATGCAGAGCTTGTATTAAAAAATTGGTTTTGTTTTTTTTTTGGGTTAAGTAAAATTAAAAAAAACCCCAAGGGGAAGGGGGCTTTAAATTTTTTTTTTAGGTTTTTTAAATTTGGGGAAAAAAAAAACCCTCAAAAATAGTCCTAATTTATTAATTAAATTAAAAAATTAAAAAAATGGGGAAAGTTTTTGGTTAGTTTTTTTTCCCCCAATTTTTAATATGCTTATTTTAATTTTTTGAAAGAAAAAACCTTTTACCTCCATAGTAATGATCCATTACTCACGGGTTATTACTCACGGGTTGATGACGCCTACATAGTAGCATCAAACGCACGTATACACGTCTTTTAAGAGTCAATAAGCACTGTTAACATATCTAAGTTTAAAAAGTCGACCTTTAATAATTGTCAATATCGAAAAAAATGAGAATTATTAAAAAATTTTTATTTATCTGAAGAAAAAAAGTTCATCTTTTACAATCCTGTGACCTTATAAGATGTTAAAAAATAATAGTGGCTTTGCCTGACAGAAAAATTGCTGGTTGACATCTGTTTTCACGGTACTATGACAACCAATGTTATTTACAACTGAGGCCATTTTTTGATTTATAGAATAAATTAAAAGTTTTCGTTTTTTAATAAATACCCAAGTAATTTCCTGTAAGAATAATATAACAATAATCAATAATGACCAATTTATTTGAAATAAGATTAAAATAAAAATTAAGTTATTAACAAAATAATTCAATTATAGTAAAAAAGCGTGGACTGCTTGATATTAAATATTACAATAGGCTATTTGATTGATTTTGAAAAATCGTTTTAAATTATTTTTTGGTACCTAACAAACACAATACATTTTATACTTTTGGAAATCTGCTATATTTTCAATAAAACTCAATGTTAAAGTTTAAATTATAAAATTCGCGCTAAAAACGCTGTCTCTGTAATGGCGTCGCATATGTTCGCGTGACGTCATATGCAAGTAAACAAGTTAACAACGAGTGCAACTACAGTGAATTTTGTTAATAATTTTTCAGTTTATTGGCTAAAATGGTATATAAATGGTGTGTAGTGCCACAATGTACCAATACTTCTCTGAAAATACTACAAAAACTATTTATATCTGTCCCAACCCCTAACCCCCTCCCTTATATACGTCGGTGTATATACAACAAAATATCGCTTTTAGATAAATTATAAAAACTTTAAGCAGACCATAAGTTTTTTGGTAACAACATAACTATGGATTGTAGAGAGATAAGGATCGTCATCTCTGTGTTATTTACTGCTTACAGCTGGACACTTTTTCAATTCATCTTCCATAAGGGATGGTACTCCTTATATTTCTACATACCATAAGCATAGGCTACAATAAGATTTTGAGAAATACTGAGTGATGAACATGTAAATAAATAATTTTTTAGAGGTACTTACACAGCTGTTCTTACATTTTTGAGTTCTGCAGCATAGTAGTCACAATTTTTAAAGAAACACACAATCATAAATGCGTCTAGCTCAGGTAGGTTTCTGTTATCGGCTTGCACAAAATTTATGTCCATTTTGAGGTACGAAACGGATAATTATGTTACTTGAAATATGTTTTTTATATAAAATGGTCAAGAAACAGTTATTTAGATAGTTAAAGATCGAAAATAACACCTGAAAACACACAACACAAACTTGTGACATTTATTTACTTGCAAGTGACGTCACCAAATTGTAACCAATCACAGAGCGTTCCAGTCGCTGAATTAATTTCAAAAATATTTGAATTTTAATACGTATATTTTACAATAAATATGCATATTTTACTTTATATTATAAATAAATATGCTTTTTTATACTATTATCTGATGGGATGAGCACAATTTAAAGCTTATTTTCAATGATGGCAAATAGCCTATTGCAACATTTATAGGTCTATAGGTTAAAACAATTTTTTAAAATACCTAAACTAACCACATAAAATTTAATTTAATTCTTTCAGTCACCCCAAAAAATCTCCCTTCCCAAAACTTCACCCTCAGTGCACGCACGTCGTAGCTCATTCGGCCACTCTCGTCACCGATCCGAGCGCGTTCACGATCTACGAACATCGCGCAAAACTTACAAAACAAAATTCAGTTCGATTCCGACGTTGGTACAGAGGTCATATAACGGCCTTCTCTCATAAAATCGCCGGTAAAAATAATGTTTATAAACAAAATTTAAGAATAAAAGTCAGTTTTAATTATTCCTTGCAGTTGAATTTGAAATACTTTTTGTCGTTTCGCCTGCGGGTGATCCTCGACGTCTGTCACTTTTGAATTTTTCCGCGTTTTTATGACATAATGGGATATTCTTCCCTGAGTCAAAGCTTACTTTGATACTGATAAACCATTAAAAAATTCGATAACAATCGAAAACAGTAGATTTTTTCCTCAGACAGTGTTGTTGTGACGAGAAATTTTGTAAAAAGTGAAAATAAAATAAGGAAATTAAATTTTAAAGGTGAAGTGTAAGTGCTGATCGTGTGGTTTGTTTTGATATTGGTGTTCTCAAGGATTTTTATTCAATTGAAAAGGTAGGTGTATGAACTTTGTTGCTTCATTTGTTGGATTGCGAAATAACCGTATTAATTCTATTAACAGGTGTTAAAAATTGAAAATCTTAATCGTTGGTTTAGATATCTTATTTTGAGTCTAACTTAAATCGAAATTGTAGTTAAAAGGTTTTTTTCCTAGGTATGTTTTACTAATACATGCATAAAAACGCATAAATAACTATTTATTATATTATCCCTTGGTTGTGCTCATAATATAAGCGGAAAGCCATTCCGGATCACAAATATTTTAAAAATTATCCCGAAGGCGAGGAACAATTAAGCTTTTCCTGATTAGTTGTAACAAAATGTGTTTTTTTTTAAATAAATAATATTTTCCAAAATAAAGTGTTTTTATTTTAACTTAAAATCATTGCGGTATGTGTTTTGTTGTTATTTAGTTTGGCGTAACTTCAAAATAATAATATAGTTAAGTATGGGGCGGCGTATCTTTACTTAATGTTATTTTTTCTAGAAAAATAACCAACTTTTTATAGAATTTATTACTTCTAAATCAAGCCAAAACATTTTGTTCGTCGAATAAAAAAAAATGTAGTACCTACTATTGGTAATACAGCCAGTAGATTTATTATTCTTCCATTTGCACATTTATCAAAAAAGCGATGAAAAGCTCACATTTATTTTTAACTTAAAGTTTTACAATAAGATATCATATATACATTTTTTCTCCAATTAAAAATAACTAAAAATCATTATGTTTGTGAGGTTTATTTGGACAAAAAAAAACTATTTGATAAAATTGTACCGAGAAAAATTATTTGTCCACTAATAAAATAAAGAACAGGAATGGGATTTTCTGATCTTTTAACAGTATACATTTTTCGTATTCGGGCGTATTTTAAAAATTCTTAATTTTTCTTCATTTGTATTTTAGAAGTTTATTTTTGAAGGGTATTGTCAATGGTAAATTATAATACGTTGTTTTTAGTGCACATATAATTTGTTCGTATTTTTATAATAAAAAGCAAATCATATGATTTTATTCCAAAATTTTTTTTTTAAATTAAATGGAAGAATTTAATCTCCTAACTGTAAGTCCTGCACTATAACAGTTTTAAACATGGTGAATTTTTGTTTTTTCCTCTTCCGAAAAGTCGTAAAAACTGAGTTACGAAGCTACATCAGAAGACCGACGATAAATTTATCTAGCGGCCCCTCGTTGGGTGCCATAATTTAACAATTGCCTCTGTCATGTACCACGTGCATATCTTTATTGCCGTCAACTGCCTTGACTTATTTTTTAATACGCAACCTGTGACCATTAGACCGTCAGCCCACCGTTGTAAAAATGAAGGCAATGATCCAAAGCATACATTCCGATTAGTTAAGGAGTGGATTTTATATAATGTACCAAGAGTATTGGAGATGCCACCGCAGTCTCCCGATGTTAATCCTATTGAGCATGTATGGTCAGAACTAAAAGAAAGAGTGAAAAGACACAATATTTCCAACAAAGAGGAGTTCAAAGCAAAATGCCAAAAAGAATGGTCAAAAATCGAAGTAGGTTTAGTAAGAAAACTGGTAGAGTCAATGTCTAACAGATTACAGGAAATCATTAAAACAAAATTTTACCCCACACTTTATTAGATTTTGATAATTTGGGCGTATTTTTAAAATTCTCTTTGTGAACGAATAATTTTTCTTCATTTGTATATTAGGAGTTTATTTTTAAATTATTATATGTTATTTTTAGTGCACATATATTCGTAATTTGTTCGTATTTTTATAATAAAAGGCAAATCATTTTTAGTAGTTTTGATTTTATTTTAATTATATTAAAAAAATTAAGTGGACGAATTAAATCTCTCAACGGTAAGTCTTCTACTATAACAGTATTAAACATGGTGAATTTTTGTTTTTTCCTCTTCCGAAAAGTCGTAAAAACTGAGTTACGAAGCTACATCAAAAGACCGACGATATATTTATCTAGCGGCCCCTCGTTGGGTGCCATAATTTAACAATTGCCTCTGTTATGTACCACGGCATATCTTTATTGCCGTCAACTGCCTTGACTTATTTTTTAATACGCAACCTGTAACCATTAGACCGTCAGCCCACCGTTGTAAAAATGAAGGCAATGATCCAAAGCATACATTCCGATTAGTTAAGGAGTGGATTTTATATAATGTACCAAGAGTATTGGAGATGCCACCGCAGTCTCCAGATGTTGATCCCATTGAGCACCTATGGTCAGAACTAAAAGAAAGAGAAAAAGACACAATATTTCCAATAAAAAGAGTGTTGAAAGCAAAATGCCAAGAAAAATGGCCAAAAATCGAAGTAGGTTTAGTAAGAAAACTGGTAGAGTCAATGTCTAACAGATTACAGGAAATCATTAAAACGAAATGTTACCCCACACGTTATTAGATTTTGATAATTTGGGCGTATTTTTAAAATTCTCTTTGTGAACGAATAATTTTTCTTCATTTGTATTTTAGGAGTTTATTTTTAAAGGGTACTGTCAATGGTAAATTATAATATATTGTTTTTAGTGCACCTATAATTTGTTCGTATTTTTATAATAAAAGTAAAATAATTTTTAGTAGTTTTGATTTTATTCAATTATATTAAAAAAACTAAAGGGACGAATTAAATCTCCTAACTGTAAGTCCTGCACTATAACAGTTTTAAACATGGTAAATTTTTGTTTTTTCCTCTTCCAAAATTCGTAAAAACTGAGTTACATCGCTACATCAGAAGACATAATTTAACAATTGCCTCTGTCATGTACCACGTGCATATCTTTATAATATATTATTATATATATAACTAGATTTTGATAATTTGGGCGTATTTTTAAAATTCTCTTTGTGAACGAATAATTTTTCTTTATTTGTATTTTAGGAGTTTATTTTTAAAGGGTACTGTCAATGGTAAATTATAATATATTTTTTTTTTAGTGCACCTATAATTTGTTCGTATTTTGATAATAAAAGTAAAATAATTTTTAGTAGTTTGGATTTTTTTTCAATTATATTAAAAATAAAGGGACAATTAATCTCCTAACTGTAAGTCCTGCACTTACAGTTTTAAACAGGGAAAAATTTTTTGTTTTTCCTCTTCCAAAATTTCGTAAAACTGATTTAAACCCCGCTACATCGAAGACGCAATTTAACAATTGCCTCATGTCATGTACCACGTGCATATCTTTATTGCCGTCAACTGCCTTGACGTATTCTTTAATACGCAACCTGTGACCATTAGACCGTCAGCCCACCGTTGTAAAAAGGAACCAATTGTATAGTCTGTCTCAAAGTATATCGCTATGGCTTTTGACGGATAATACCCCAATAAGCCTTAAACGATTTTATTACTTATTGTCCTTAGGAAAACCCATTATTTCATAATGGCAGAGGTGAGCCAGTATTTCTTAAGTATTGACCATTAGGTATATACATATTTCGGCTAATATTTTAGTGGCAGTGTTGAATAACCGTTTTTACTGTGCGTTTCAAAAAAGTTGTTTTACGAGAATATAACTATGTCGCTCCAATCATTTGTCATTAGATGCAAAACAGGTTGTGAAAAATGAGTAGAGGTCTAATTAAACAAGAAGCTTTAAAAGAAACCTGTCTTACAAAAAGTCCAATATCATCCATAAGGGATATTAATCAATTAAAGTAAAATCAAAGATCAGAGCAAAAAATGTTACACCTACTTTAAGTCCCAGTGTTATAAATTTGATAAAAAATGTAATTACTAACATACTAGTTGACAGCTGGAAAAATTTAGTTCAGCACATTATAAAAATTAAGGACTCTTACATTTCTATACAAAAAACATAAATCCTATTGTAATTAATCTCAATGATGACTCTGATAGTGAAACAGAATTAGATTTAAATATTTAGATTAAAAATGTAATTATGTATAGATAATATAGTTATAAATTTATTAAAACTTTGCATATATTTAATTTCTGAATGTAATTTTAAGATTATACTTACCTAAATAAACAATAAATTATAAATCTTTATATTATTAGAGTTCGTCCCTAATGTTCTGTCCTTTAATACCTACTGATCCGCAGTTTTATTGTTGTCGGCAGGTATAATCCATAAATGAAGGCAAAAGCTAACACGGTATATTTTGAGACAAACTATACCCAGTATGCTCCTTTAAATAGTGAATATTGACTATGCGCTGATCATAACTTGATTGGTTTTACTTTAATTTAGAATCAAGGGACAATTGTTCCAAAACTACTATTTTTTAAATAAAAGCCAAAGTCGAGCTTGGCCCTTAGGACGACAGATATTTTTTCATCAAATTTCGTTTGGTTTGGATGGCATATGAAGTATAAATTGTTTTAAGGTGGCTTTTTTTTGCATTTGTTGTTTTTTTAGTTCTACCCAGAACTACTCACAGTCATCCTGTGAAATGTGTTAATAAATGATCAGCGCATAGTGAATATTCACCATTTAAACGAGCATACTGGGCATATTCTGATAGATAATGTTAGTGTTTCCTTAAATATGGTTTTGATATGAATACTTCATAAGTGACAAAAAAATCTCAAGTTTGTGCCCCGAAAATGTAATTTACAAGCACTACCAATTTTTAGCCATTAAAAAAATACTAATGGGAGGATTGGTATAGTATTTTTCAAGATATAAGAAAATTACTAGACATATCGATTATCTCCGACTGCAATCCTCGTGATCCTTTATGGCCATGCCAATAGAGGTGAAAATAGTTCAGGTCCGCACTTTTACCCTATACGTTTAGATATAATCTGGGGCAAACAGGACATAACCAAGGAAGTTTAAAGGTGTATGGAAGCCCAATACTGTAGAACAAAATTGTCCAGGCGTGCAGGGCAGCGGGAATCGGGGGATTGGCCCCGCGGAGTTTGCGCAATGAATAGTAGGTCGGATCCGGACTTCCATAATTCTTTGTTACTATCTATAAAGTTGACATCATCAAATGTAAAATTCAAGCATTCACTGTTTTTTTTTTTTTAATTTTTTGCACAAAATTGTTGGTTATTTAACGATACCATAGAATATTTAAAATTATTGTATTGTAATATTGGATTTTATCATCTGATATAATATGGAAAGAATAGATGGCGCCACTTTACAGCCTTCTATTTAAATGGTCGATATTTTTGGGAGTTTGTATTTTACCAAAATCTTTGTAAATAAATTAAAACACGATTTTTTAAAAATAAATTTTAAACATTGTATGATAGTTTCATGTACTTATCACCAATTTTGGGATAAAGAAGGGCAAGATAGTGTAAATGAGTTTAATCTTATCCTAAGATTGTGTTTGTACATTAAAAAGTGAACATTTTTATAACTGCTTTTTGGGCATATACTTTTCACTTTTTCACTAATAAGAAACATTCATGAGACAGAATAACAGTGGTTAATAATGTTTAGTAACCTTTGGTACCTAGGTATCCATTTGTAACGGTAACCGTTAAATATTATGTGTCTACAGTATGTCGAGCATAAAAACTTGATAATGTAAGTTTAAGGAACCAAAAATCTAATTTATTTTTAAACAAATACAGAAAAAGCAAACTTTATCATAAAATTGTACTTTCTTTTATTCAATTAGAGGGACCTGTATAAATTAAAAAATTTGCCTGGTCTGCCCAGTAATTAATAATTTTGATCCTTTTAAAAAAATGTACTTTGTAAATTATTAAATGAAATAAAAGTACCTAAATGTAAACCTTATTTTTTTTTAAAAAATCCACGAAAAACAAACGTAAAATTTTAAAAAAAGATAGAAAAATTCCCTTACTTTTCTCACTGCTATTTCCTATAAAATTTTTTATTTTCTATAATTCATAATTGATATATTATTATTTTTTCGGTTAAACCCAACGTTAGTCTATATAAGAAGCACCTAATTTAAATATAAGAAATACTTACCTAAAGAAAAAAAAGCCGGGTATTTACCCTTAGATTTGCAAGACAAAACCATACAACCTCTAGTCATTTTAACATTTATAAGTAACAAATAATAAACAAAAAATTATAGTCCCCAAATTTTAAAAAACACAAATTTTTTAAAATAAAAAAGGGTTTTTTTCAATCCAAAAATTCCCGCTCCCCCAAAAAAAATAATCACACAAAGAAAAACCCAAACAAAACTAATACGGGTCTCAAAAAAAGTATAATGTGTTTAACTACACACTGATTTATCATGTGTAAGTAAAAAACCCCCTTTTATTTCGGGAATTTCGTTATTGCGAAAAAACGGCGGGGCCAACTCTGATAGTTATTTTCATACTGGGTGGACATTTTTTGATCAATGGGCCATAGCATTGGGCTTCCATACACCTGTAAACTTCCTTGGACATAATGAACCCTTATATATGTGATTCCAGTCAGGTATACGACCCTGTACGGTCTGGTGCGATAATAAGGTCAACCCACCCTAATAGTACCATAAAATGCTAATTTCGAGGGTTTTTACTGCACTCGAAAACAGTCGAGACTTTTAATAATTTTCTTATATCTTGAAAAATACAATACCAAGAGTATTGGAGATGCCACCGCAGTCTCCAGATGTTGATCTTATTAAGCATTTATGGTCAGAAGTGAAAAGACACAATATTTCCAACAAGGAGTTCTCTTTTAACTTCTAAGTTAAAAGCAAAATGCCAAGGAGAATGGTCCAAAATCAAAGTAGGTTTAGTAAGAAAACTGGTAACAGATTACGGAAAATCATTAAAAAAAAAGTTACCCCCACGTTATAAAATTTTTTTTAATTTGGGGGGGATTTTAATAATTCTTTTTGTGGACAAATAATTTTTTTTTCATTTGTATTTTGGGTTTTTTTTCAAAATTTTAAAATTTAAAATTTAAAAAGTTGTTTTTTTGTGCACAAATTTGTTCGTATTTTTATAATTTAAAAGGGAAATAATTTTTAGTTTTTTAATTTTTTTTCCAGTTATAATTTCAAAAATTTTAAATGGGGGGGAAAAAAAAAACCCCAACTTAAGTCTTGCACTATAACAGTTTTAAACATGGTAAATTTTTGTTTTTTTGCTCCCCTCAAAAGTCGTAAAAAGTGAGTTACGTCACTACGTCAGAAGACCGACGATATGTTCATCTAGCAGCCCCTCGTTGGGTGCCATAATTCAACAATTGCCCATGTCATGTACCACGTGCATATTTTTATTGATATCAACTGCCTTGATGTATTTTTTAATATGCGGCCTGTGACTTTTAAAACCGTCAGCCCAACGTAAAAAAAAGGGGATTATCGTTTCCATAATGATCATTTATTGATAGTTTTTACCAGATAAATGCTGTTAATTAAATACAAAATAGACCTATAAAGTGCAAAAAATAGTCACCGTGGAACAATTATACTTAGTGTGCCATGTAATAGATATATACGCAATAAATAACTTTTCGAAAACTTTAATTAAGGATACAAAGTACGATTGTTCCAAAACTGCAAATGTTTAATAAAAGTCAAAGTCGAGCCCTTAGGACAACAGACAGGTAGACAGATCCACATGGCACATTGAACATAAATTATTCCAAAATGGCTACTTAAGGTCTATTTTTTAGTTATAACCAGAAGTAACCACAGTCATCCTGTGAAATGATCAGCTCTTAGTCAATATTCACTATTTAAAAAAACATACTGGGTGCGATTGATTCTTATTTTTTTACAGTGAGCTGACGGTTTTATACTTCTTTTCGTTTATAGGTATGTATAATTTACTTGCATATTTGTTTTCTTTAAATTAATCCCTTTATCAAGTAAATTTTAAACTATCATTATTCTTATCGATAATGGCATTGTTTCCTCTAAGATATTT
>JAHBCN010026063.1:0-10871 GCA_019359885.1 Listronotus oregonensis | reverse complement strand
GGCACTTACTTATTCTGTAATATTTTTTTAGCGAAAAGCCATTGTCACCTTGGGTTCAGGTACCGCCACCGGGACTATCTACTTTACAGAACAAAAAGATGGTGTCTTAATTACAGGACAAGTGTCTGGATTAAAAGAAGGTAAAAACAAAACTATGGAAAGGTACAAACTGGCTTCTGCTATGTTTAAGAATATGTAAAATAACTTTCTTGTATTTTTTTCTGCAGAATTTGAAAAAATACTTTAAAAAATGATTTAAATTAAAAAAAAATTGTTTTAACTGAAAGTTGTTAATCAGTACATCGTCAAACGTAATCTGCTGTTCAATAAGACATTTTTAATTATTTTCATTGTGTGAAAATAAACTTGAAAATAATTATTAAAATACATTCTAATACCAGCAATATTTGATTGATGTCTTATGGAGTTTTTTGGTTGTAATCTATTTCCCTACCATTTTTCAAGAATTTTGTTTTTTAAGAAAACACAGATATATTTGAAGTACATGGTAGAATGAAATCTTATTAAAAAAATGTTTGTTTTTAGGTAAACATGGTTTTCACATTCACGCTTTAGGAGATCTCAGTAATGGATGTTTATCATTAGCAGGTCATTTTAACCCACATAATGTAAGTCTAATGCTTCCGTAGGTATATCTATCTCTGTTACATATTTTTTATATACAATTGTTATGTAATCTCTATGTTACATTATTTACATAGCCAAAATTTTTTTTTGTAGTTTATACAAGTATATGGAAAATACCATACGTATTTTAATGTCACGATAAAAATAGCGTTTGAATATGAATTTATACAAATATTAATATAATTTATTTTAAAGTCAAATAATTACAAAATATCACATTTAAGGTAGTTCATTGTGCAATTGAGAATGGCTGATTTCAAGGGTAGTACCGGTCCAATTATTTTTATATGGCTTCTTTATTACTTAAAGATGATTGTCTAAAAGTTTCAGACCGGTATGAGAGCTGGATCGAACCACGGGCGGAGCTTTACTTACTATAAGGCGATAATTTTGTGTACGACTTGTAAACAAGGAAGTTTAAAGGTGTATGGAAGCCCAATACTGTAGAACAAAATTGTCCAGGCCTGCACGGCAGCGGGAATAGGGGGAATGGGCCCGCGGAGTTTGCGCAATGAATAGTAGGTCAGAGCCGGACTTCCATAATTCTTTGTTACTATCTATAAAGTTGACATCATCAAATGTCAAATTCAAGAATTCACTGTTTTTTTTTAATTTTGAACAAAATTGTTGGTTATTAAACGATACTACCATAGAATATTTAAAATTATTGTGTAATATTGGGTTTTTTATCATCTGATATAATATGGAAAGAATAGATGGCGACACTTTACAGCCTTCTATTTAAATGGTCGATATTTTTGGGAGTTTTGTATTTTTACCAAAAATCTTTGTAAATAAATAAAAACACGATTTCTTAAAAATAAATTTCAAACATTGTATGATGGTTTCATGTACTTATCGCCAATTTTGTGATAAAAAGGGCAAGATAGTGTAAATGAGTTTAATCTAATCCTAAGATTGTGGTTGTACATTAAAAAGTGAAAATTTTTATAACTGCTTTTTAGGCATATACTTTTCACTAATAACAAACCTTCATAAGACAGAATAACAGTGGTTAAAAATGTATAGTATCCTTTGGTACCTAGGTATCTATTGTAACAGTAACCGTTAATAAGTTAAATATTATGTGTCTACAGTATGTCGAGTTTAAAAAAGTTGATAATGTAAGTTTAAGAAATCAAAAATCTAATTTCTTTTTAAAAAAAATACAGAAAAGCAAAAGGAACTTTAACAAAAAATTGTACGTTCTTTAATTCAATTAGAGGGACCTGTATATATTAAAATTTGCCTGATCTGCCCAGTAATTAATAATTTTGATCCTTTAAAAAATGTACTAAATTATTAAATGAAATAAAAGTACTTAAATGTAAACCTTATTTCTTTTAATAATCCACAGAAATACAAAAACATTGTGGAAATCATCTAAAAGATAGTTAAGATTGCCTTACTTTTCTCACTGCTATTTTCTATGACATTTCATTTTTTTTTTATTCATAATTGATATATTATTATTTATTCGGTTACCTAACGTTACGTCTTATAAGAAGCACCTAATTTAAATATAAGAAATACTTACCTAAAGTAAAAACCCGGTATGTTCCCCCGATTTGCAAGACAAAACCATACAACCTCTAGTCATTTTGTTACGATATTATTATAACAAACAATAAACACAAAATTATAGTCAAATTTAATAAACACTAATCACTAAAATAAGAAAGTTTTTATCAATTCAAAAAATTTTGAAAACCACAAAATATAATCACACAAAGCAAAACAATCGAAACTAAACCGGCTCTATAAAAGTAATAAAAGTTTCCTAACTACACACTGATTTATCAGTTGTAAGTAGGCAACACATTAAATTATTTCGTGGAATTTCGTTATTGGCAAAATCGGCGGGGCCAACCCCTGAAAAGTTATTTTTTACTGGGCTGGACATTTTTTGATCGAATGGGCCATATCATTGGGCTTCCATACACCTTTAAACTTCCTGTTGTAAAACGTATTTGATACTTATTTGAAACAGCGCTAAATTTGGGCTCCATTCAAAATACTGCAACTAAAATTAAAAAAAAATTCTAATGATCCGTACTGTTACTAGTCCCGGCCCGCTCAACAATCAATTTTTGTTAGAGAGAGATGGACGAGTTCGGCGCAGAAGAGACAAAGATAAGAGATGTTCATCCGAGTTTGAGGGTTTGAATTGTGGACGGGCCGCAAATTTCCGTTACAAATTGAAATTGTGTAGGCAATTTAAGCTGTTTCAATCGCTAGAAACCCTATACGATTTCGTGACTAAACGCCACAAAATACGAAAGGAAAAAAGAAATGTCAAGTTCGTGTATTTCGTTGGCCGCAGTGTGGAAATATGGCAACGTAAGATCTCGGTTGGGCCGATAATCGCATCCTATTTTATCGATAGGGTTTTTTGATTCAATATGGTTGCCCTTTGTTTACTTTTTAAAGTTATAATTTTATTTACATTTTCTAATATTTTATTAAACAAGTAATCTGAACTGCTGGAAGAAAATTATTTTAAATTTTTGTTTAAAAATTGTATAAAAGAAAAATTTTTGTTGTTTTTTAGTAAGGTTGAAAATAGGTTATTAGTGTTTGTCTTTTAAAGGAAAAGTGCAGTTAAATTTCAGATTACCTGCAAATAAAAAAGATATTAGAAAATGTACAATTAGGTGATTTTTAGTTAATAAAAGTACATATTTTAAAAAAGCAAGTGTATTTTATTTATCTGGAAAAAAATTAAATACAATATACAATAAAACTATACTACATAAAAGTTTACACTGCAAAATGAAAATTTAAAATAATTTATAATCTTTAATTAACAACATTTATAATATATTTTTAAAAAAGTTATTTTCAGTCAAGATGCCAATAACCACAACCTATTATGTATTCGTAAGGAATCTAAAAAAAATGTATATTAATTTACTAAATAAGATACCAAATTTACATTCTGCCCTTAAATATGAAAAACATATTTATAAACTTACTTAATAACTATTCAAACTCATATTCTGCCCCATAATTTAGACAAAGCAGGATCTTTTTAAAACAAAGTAAACTTTTGTTCGTAATTAAATACTTCAAAAAGGGGGAGGCGGCAACTGTTTTATTTTAAAAATTTAATAAAATAATATAAGTTAAACATATATTAATTTTTCAAGATTATTTAATGTAATCCAAAAAGAATATGCCACTCATTAAAATAATATTTTAAATTGATACACGTATGTGAAACCTACATATAACGAAGGATACACAATTTTTAATAGGGTAGATAATATGTATTTTGAAATAGTAATATTTGTAGAATGCAATAATATTTTGCCAAAAAAAAAAAATATTGTTCAGTTTTACCATTTAGATAAAAAAAATATACACAATTAAGCAAAATACTTACACAGATATATGAAATGAGAAACTGGTACATGTTTGTGCAACCACCATATAACAAATAATACACAATATTTTATAGGCTGGATATGCATTTTGTCATAGTATTTCTATAAAATGCAATATTTTTCTGCCAGATATAAAAGAAACTATTAAACAATTTTATTATTTACATAACTGGAAAATATACAAAAAAAGCCAAATACTTACAGATATATGAAATTAGATATATACAACCCGAAAGTGTTATGATAAACAGTGCTTCATCTAAAAGAAAAAAAAATAGATATTAAAAATAAGTACCTATATGCACTAGTAATATGCCTAAATAAAGTCTAACATTTACAAAATATACAATGTGAACAATAAATTCTTTGTCGTTCACCATATTTTTAAGGGGATAAAGCATAACATTTTAAACTACTTAAATTAAATCTGTCAAACCTCACATTAGTAAAATCATCTTGAAGAGTGAAGAGGGTTGTAATTTTTGCAGTTAGATATAGGGTTTCCATTAAAAAGTACATAATTAATCCCACTTTACCTACTTAAATCGTGAAAAAAAAAAAAAAAAAGGCTTTCCTTTTTATTATTACAAACATTCAAGGAATAACAAGTTAAAATTATGAATATTAGTTGGATAATTTGTTAAGTTTATTTTAAAAATTTTCAAAGCATAAAATTACCTTAAGACATGCTTAATACCCTTTCGAAGCTACCTACTAACATTTCACCGTCACATTAACTTATACAATAACACTTCTACAATTAGAACTGTTAAACAATTCCCAAGCACTTTTAAAAACCAGATTATATATTATACTTTGCAAACAGAATAACATGCAGTCTGCGGAGCATCCAAAAATTTTTCAAGCATGGATAAAAAACTTACCAGATTAATAGCAAATACAAAAAAGATAAAGCCTTTGTTTTGTAGATAATGGTAAGAAAAAAATATTGTTTTACGCATTTTAAAACAAACCTGCTCCAACAGTTAGATTTTTTCCTAGAATTTTCTGTCCTGAAAAATTAAGTGTGGTTAGAAAAAATTTATCTATCAACATTTATTAATTATACCGCGTAAAAAGTGTTAAGATTTATAAAGCTAATTACAAATTATAATACTTACTTAAATTTAGACAAAATATATGAAAATTTTCAGTTTAAATCAAGTTTTTAATCAACCAACATGTGCGAACAACCAATAATGAAATAATACTAGTGCGCATACGCAATGGCCGGAATAAATATATACTTTTAGAAAATAAGAATTAATGGTTGTTTGTATATACAAAACCTGAAATTATATACTGTTATGGGCCTACATAAATATATTTAAAAAATACTAATTTTAGAATGAGCCATTTACATTTTAGATTTAAAATATGAAATTCTATAATTCAATTTTCGCGCCCAACCGAGATTTTATGTTGCCAAATGTTGTCAGTTGCCAATTTTGCTATTTCACTGGCACTCCCCTGCTAAACGCAGGTTTCGCTGAAACAATCGACGGTGACGCGACGGACGGCCATTTACTCGAGGAGGGGATGAACACTTACTATACCTAAAGTCCAAAATTTCTGTCAGTGACTCATTTAATACCGGCCACCCAACCGACGAAGCGGCTGAATAAAAATCTAACACTAGTAAATGATTTTTAAGCCTGTGATATACTTTTCCGCTCAAATAACAGTGAACCGGCCAAAAGTTTCATCGCCACGTTGTCATAATTCGCAAGAATAAATCACCAGCCAGCAATCGCACTTAAAATAGCACGCCAATATGTATTGAAATCATTGTTATCGAGAAGACAATAAAAGTGGCAACACACATTCCTTAGTTTACAACTTGAAGAGACTTGAAAATAAGCGTATCGACAGGGTTTTCGTGCTGTTCGATGATTTTATTTAGTTATTATTGATTATGGACAGATTTTGTAAGTTTAAATTTTAATTGCTATACAGGGTATTTTCTAAATATTATAAATTTCTAATAATTGTAGTATATAGATATTGTTTTGTGCCAATTTTATAATAGTTTATTTTATTTAGTGTATATAATTGTATATAAAGATTTAGTGTTATTAAGTGCTTTTAATTCTGTAAACTATGAATATTAACCAACCTTTAACTAGTTATCCGCCTACAAAAAACAACTCAGTTAACGTTCAAAGAACGAATAATGGTTAAAAATGTTTACCATGGGATTCGGGAACGAAATCCAGAACTAACCACTTTGGATGCTGCAGAGATATGTGCAACTTTAACAAAAGTTTTTTCGCGTACGGTATTCGGAGTTTTAAAAGGCAAAAAAATCAATATTAGTAATTATTCGGATACTGGAAAATGCGTTTTTTTCGCTATTTTTTTGCACACTTTTTACTTTTCTATTGTTAAACATGAATCAGAAGCTGTTTTTTTGGCTGCCTCTTATAATATTTAAAAATAATAATAATTGAATTGTTTAATTCCATTTTACGACATGTTCCTTTAAATTCTGTCATTTGCATGAAAACATATTTAAAAAACTCATACTATGTTAAGATTAAAAAAAGAACACTTAAAAAGTAAGGAAAAAACCTTAATTTTCAATAAAAAGTAGGTAAAACGTTTACGTCCGAATTCAACTCGAAATTTAAAAATGTTGACCTGTTACCAGGTTGTAATAGTTTTCTTTATGACATTTTTATAAGGTATGCGAACCTTGCTTCGCTCGACCCGCAATGTTTGATCAAAAATATTCTCGATATGGAAATCCTAAATATGGAACACGGAAGACCCGAAATAGTTATTGGATTCTACAAGCTGATGATCTCAGAGCTTTTGTGTTCCTTATATAGTGGATATTTTTGATGAAGTAATGCGTGTGAATATCGTATTTAATATTGAAATTGCAAGATCGGTAGTGAATTGGCAAGTCGGTGTAACTTGGATTGTCTATCGTTCTGCTTTTACATCTTTTTTAATTGTTTTTTTTAATGTTAAGACTAAAATTTTATTATTTTTCTCATGTAGCAAAATAAAATCAGAGAAGGTAAAATTAAAGTAAAAAATGTATTTTTTTTTGGAAAAACGTTTAAAAATCGCCAAAAAACTCAAATTTGTGTTCTATGACCTCAAAATAGGAGGTGTGCAAAATTAAGCAAAAAAATTACATTTTTCATTAATCCGAATAATACCAAAATAATATAGGCTTGTTACTAATTTAAAAGGTTGATGAAAATGTGAAAAAATAACTTTTGCCTGTAAAAAAATATTTTCATGTTTTGACGAAATTTTATCATTTATTTTCTAAAATGCATACGCCACTGGAATTGATTCCCCTGACCCCACACAACCCGGGGCACTCTAAAAGCGAGCGATGCGTCATTGACAGAAATTTTGGACTTGAAGTATAATAATTTACGAAATTGCGCTATTTCGCTATTATATTGGAGCTGCGCGATGAAACTTGCTAGAAGATACTCCAGTTTTAATACTAGTATTCAAAAGAAGAAACCATATATTTAAATTTATTTAATAATATCTTTCCAAACCAACTTGTTAAATGTTGTCGAGCGGTTTGATAGTGACTGTAAAACTGTAAAGGAAGAAAATGAAACAGTAGAATTGCGAACAAAATTTTCGCCTGAGCTATGTGCAGAAGAGGCAAAAAAATGGATAAAAGAATATTCTGAAGCTACCAAAGCAAATTGTATCGTAAAAAGAAATGATACAAATCCCAAAAAATACTTATTAAGAAAAGATTTTATCTACCAACATTCATCAAAAAACAAAGTCAACCATCAATCTGTTAGGCAACGTAATAAAAAGTGCAACATGAAAATTTTTTTTTGGGTAAGAATAAATAATGCTGATACTGCTGAAGAATTGACAAATTAATGCACGTTGGACTTAACACAACGATAAAGGTAAGTAGGAACTACAGCTTTAAAGGCTGGTCGCATTAGGAAACCACAAAAAAAGAAGAGGGAAACAAAATTAATAGAAAATATTTTAGAAAATAAACCACATGCAAAATCGCATATGTGAAATAAATATATGTCTTTTGACCCAATATCTTTCACATTTTATTTCGTTTTGTCACGAAATCGTATAGGGTTTGTAGCATTGAGACAATTTTCGTTACCTGTACGGTTTCATGGCTGCGGTCACCAAATTGTATAGGGAACGGAAGTAGGATATGTAAGTTTTTGCGCATATTAATTGATTTTATCGTCCCAGGGAATGCTTGTATCAATATGACCATAAAGTCTACAAAAGTTATCATAATCAGTATCCAGTATATTCATAATATTTATTGATAAATCACTGTTATTTTATATTTGTTCTTCTTATGCTTTAGGTTTCTCATGCCGCCCCAGAAGATAACGAAAGACATGTTGGTGATCTTGGAAATATTGTGGCTAATGCTTCCGGAATTGCAACTATTAACTTTGTTGACAATGTTATTTCTTTGACTGGAGAGCACAATATTATCGGAAGGGGGGTCGTTGTTCATGCTGATGAAGACGATTTAGGAAGAGGTAATAATATCATAAAACGCATTTTTGATATTCATACTAGATAAACATTAAATAAAACACTTGTCAATTTTAAAGTTAATGGTTAAAATATTACACAACTCTTAAAAAATAAAAAAAGGGAAATCCTAGAATTTTTTTTGTATATAGTATTGGAAAATTAATCGCGCATAATAGGGAATTCAATGTTAATTTTTAGCTGGCTGAAAATCCAATCTACCAGTGTACGTTTCAATATAACGTCGCGATGAACTAGAATTAATTTAACTGTTCGACTGGACCCTACTCCGCGCTTTGGTTTGATTAGATTCAAAATCATATAGTTTTGGACATTTCCGACAGTATTAAAACGAGATTGGATGGGTGTACGTTGAATCAACAAAAATGAGAATTTTTAAACGATAATTTGTTGAAAAATTATCACAAAAATTTAAAAAGATTTTTGCTTGTCTTTTTGCCACATTGGCTTAACAAAAAAAGTAAATTCTAAAAAATAAATAAAAAGAAAATTCCAAAAATAAACCTAAGGATCATTTTAAAACAGAAAATAAAAATAACTCTAAAGAACTAAAACTTATTTTAATAAGGGTTTGAATAATCCACCACTTTTTGCTAAACAAAACCCAAACCTATTGTAGAGATGACTCATATTCCTGAGCCGTTCAGGTGTAAGTTAAATTATTTTTTTCCCTTATTTCAACAAGGTTTCTAGCTCTTTCAAAACTGTGCCGATACACATTTTGTTGTAAATATCCCCAAAAAAAAAAAATCATTTAGGGATGCCCGCAAGCAAATGAACGAGAGCTCTGCGAGCCACCGGCAAATCCCACTAGCCAAACTAAAGCGCAAAGCGGTGACGTTTCCAGTCGAACAGCTAAATTAATTATAATTCATCGCGACGTTCTATTGAAATGTACACTGGTAGATTGGATTCTCAGCCACCTAAAAATTAACATTGATTTCCCTATTATGCGCGAATTATTTTCCAATACTGTATATGTATATAAAGTGTAAAACGTTATTTATTTAGTAAGTCAAAAAGGGGTAAAACAAAATTATGGGCAGAACCCTGAAGTCATTGACGCCGTGTCAGGAACTTGTGTCAGAAAAAACAATTATTATGCAAAAAAATACAATAAAATATGTTCTAGTACTATACAACACGAAGTGCGTCCCATTACCCCACGCGGCACATCACTCTCTCCCCTACACTTCAAATGAAAAACAAGAAGTTAAATGATTCTGGCCGATATTTGGTTTCATTTTCTTATTCAAGCACATTATCGTAATCGCGATATAATCGATAAAAATAGCAAAAGAGGTTAGAAAATGGCAGCACAAGAATCCTTCCAGTCGATTATTCGATATACAGAAAAATCACAAAAAAATGGAAAATGTTCGTAATTAAATTCTCTACAACTTTTGTTTGAACTATTTTTTCAATAAATTACGATTCGGAAGGGAAAATTACATAAAAATCCAAAAAATGACCTAATTGCTAATAAAAAATTGGACCACTTTTGGCCTCTAAAACCATTTTTCTCATGAACAATGATCCAAAAGACTTCGGATACCGTTCCAAAAAATCCATATTCGATATTTCTGCCCCTCTTTCAAGGCCTTCCGAGTAAAAATGTGGAGTTTTTAGAATTTTTACTTTATTTGTGTCCTAAAACCTACTTACAACTTAAATTTAAAGTTATTTTTTCTTCGAGTGTCTTATAATTTTGAGAAGTCAATGAGTCAGTTAGTTAGCAGGGGGATTTTTAAAATCGAATATCTCAGAAACCACTTTACATACTTTCTCAATTTATTAACAGGGATTTAAAACCCTTATTGTACATTTACATACCAAATCTCATACTTTTGTATGTAACGATGCCAACATTATGATAGGAGAGAAAACACGCTAAAAGGTTTCGTGTAATATACACACTGCGTGCCGGCGTGTCTCAGGCTGGGACTGACCTGGGCTCTACCATGTGCCTAGATTTTAACCACAATAAATACACTTGTTAATACATAAAATAGACAGTAATATTTTAAATTTTAAATTCGGGGACGTTTATTGAATAGGAAATCAAACCGTAAAAATGTATAATAACAATGGTGTACCTTTTAGCAATGCCTTTGTTAGGATAAATTTTTACAGCTCTACATGTTCCGGTACTTAAACATCTAAAAACAGAATATTTACAGTACTAACCAGAACAACCCAAAAAATACTTAGATACGCGTATATTAAAGTTAATTAGGTGACTATTTTTCAATCTCGGGTGGGCTTGAAAACACGGAGCTTGCCGATAAACTGGCCAATATAACC
>JAHBCN010026062.1:0-10941 GCA_019359885.1 Listronotus oregonensis | reverse complement strand
GAAGTTACCAGTATTTCCTTACCGATAAACAGGGTCCACACAGTTATTCTCATATGCAGGGTGTCCGGAAATACCATTCGAATAATTCTAGAGGTGATTCTACATGTTAAATTATGAAGAAAGGTTCATATGAACATAGGTCCGCAAATGCGTCATAAGGTTGCTATTGCAATTCAAAGATTGCACTGGGATATCGGTTTATACTTTCTATCTCTGGAACCCTTTTAGGTAGCCATCTGAATTCTGACATTGCTTTTAACAGTAGGTACTTTTTTTGACTAAATTATTATTTTACGTGCGTACCGACAGGGGAGGCCTCAATTTATTTTGTTCACATTTTTAATAATCGACAAATTTTTGCAGTTTTCTTTAGAAATTTTAATGCCGCGGTATAAAGGACATAAAAAAGGTATTATTACACTCCTCAAAGAAAATAATGCATGCGAGGTCGCCCAAGCAAAAGAGTATTCCGGCGTTTTTTGAAAGGCGGGAACAATGATTTTTTTTAATTAAACTGATATTAACACGGTAATAATGGAATGAACCTTATTTTTAAAAATTATGTTAAATTTGTTTACCGAAACTAGAGTTACTAGACCTTTTTTTTATTTTCAACTTAGCACCGAAATAAGTCTACTTTGATGTAGTATGTACTATTTTCTTTAGTGATGAGCAAAACAAGACCAAGACCAAGACCGGGCTAGTCTTGGTCTTGGTCTTGGTCTTGCACCACCCGGTCTTGGTCTTGGTCTTGGTCTTGCTGGTCTTGCTTTTTTTTGGTAGTAATAATTTAAACTAAGCAATCTTGAATAAAATATATCTTTTTAATACTTAAATATAAATCAAGATGGGGACTATATTTTTTGCTTTATAATTTTAAAATATACCAATTTTAATCTTAAACGTATATTTAAATTATCTGATTAAAAAGCATATTTTTAATGAAGGCGTTTATTTATTTATAGCGCCAGGGCCGGATTTAATTTTTTTCCGCCCATAGGCTTATAAATTTTTGCCGCCCTAGTATGTCAATATTTTTTAAATGTAAACTACACTAGTAATTTTTATAAAAAATTATAAAACAAATTTAACAAAAGTAAAACATACAGAAAATTAATTAACAATTCTTTAAAACAAACAAATTTCAGGATTTTTTTATTTATTCGCTAAATATTAAAAAAATTAATCGTAAATTTGCCGCCCATAATATTTGCCGCCCTAGGTTTCAGCCTACTCAGCCTTTGCGTAAATCCACCCCTTTATAGCGCTCTATTTTTGGTTAAATTAAGACACAACCTTCTTTTATTCATTTGGTGGCCTACAGAAACATTTAGGGATAAGAATTATATAAATTTTCTTTGAAGAAGCAGATAAAATTAAAGCAAATACAAAACTATGTACTGTATGAGCAGAAAAAAAAGACTTTTAATTTCAACCAGATGTGAAATAAATGTGAAAATAATTCTGATATGTAATCATTGGTTTCTGATTCAAAAGAAAAAGTTATTTAAAAAACATTTTAGTTTATATAAACTTTTTACCTTTAAATTGGTTAAGAATTTGTCGTACAAAGTTTGTAGAAATACTTTATAAACAATCTGCAGATACAAGGGGGCCCAATAGTGTGACAAAGCTTGATATCTCCTAAATCGTTATAGTGAAAAACTAAACATACAAAAAGGGCATAAAATGTAAAATTATTTACTATTCCAGAATTTTTATATTATTCCCTGCCACTCAAGAAAACTCCCTTATTTTTAGCTTTTCTCTTAAAATAAAAAATTTATGGGGAAAAATCAATTTAGAAAAAATCGCCACCCTGTATATTATGGTGGAAATTGTTGTTATATAGGAACAATGTCGACGTAGATGGTTTTTAAATATTGTTTTTGGTTTTGACTTTTCCGTCTAAACCGGAAGTGATTTTTACAATCCATTTATATAAAAAGTATTCCTTTATCATATGGCAAATATATTTTTTATTAATCCATTACTTTCACATTATCTTAATTTTAAGAAGCAATCCAATGGTGCTACCTCTTACAGTGTAAAACAAAAATAATGTATTTCTGAATTTTGGAGATTTTTGATCCACCCTTTAAGTGACATCACTTGATAGCTAATTAAAAAAAAACATTAAAATTATGAAAGTAATATTCAGCTTCCATAACTTTTGTACCCCTAGTTTTTCTCTGTCGTAAACGATTTCGGAGATGTCAAGCTTTGTCGGACCATTGAGTCACCATCTCATTATTTTTGAAACATGTTATTAAATTTATTCGTTATCGTTGTTAAAGAACTATAGAACTAAAAGAACAAAATGATCGATTTCATTATTATTTTATTTAAGAAACTCTTACTTATTAAATAATCGCCCCTTTTGACAGTTCTTGACACAGTTTTTGTCATGTCTGTATGAAATGCCTCTGTATATTAAATATAACAATAAAATAGTACAATTTCAAAAAAAGTTGCAGAAGTGCAAGAGTCTTGCAGGTCGGTCTTGGTCTTGCGTAGTCTTGCACACCTCGGTCTTGGTCTTGGTCTTGGTCTTGCATACCCCGGTCTTGGTCTTGGTCTTGCAAGCGAAAAGGCAGTCTTGGTCTTGGTCTTGGTCTTGGTCTTGGGCTTGCTGCAAGACCAAGACCAAGACCGCAAGACCAAGACCGGTCTCGCTCATCACTAATTTTCTTTGGAAAGTGTTTTCTTAAAAACGGCTAGCCTAACAGATTTTCTACAAAAATACCTTTTTATGTTATTTATAATGCGGAATCTCAAAAGGAAGCTACAAAAATATGACGTTTAATAAAAATGTGAACAAATTAAATCAAGGCCTTACCTGTCGGTACGCCCATGATTTAAATTATAATTTAGTAAAAACACTGAATAGTACCTTCCATTAAAAACAATTAATTTGCCATAATTCAGATGACTATTTAAAACGGTTCCAGAGATATAAAATCAAACCTATAACCCGGTGAAACCTTTAAATCGCCATAGCTACCTTATAACGTATTTGAGGATCTATTTTCATATAAACTTTTCTAGATAATTTAACATGTAGAATTACCCCTAGAATAATTCGAACGTATTTCTAAACACCCTGTATAAATTTGAAAGTACGTTTTTCCATTTTGTCTTTTTAAATGTTATTTTTACTGCGTATAATATCAATAAGTCATCTAAATAGATTTTTTATTTTTTAAATTATGTGTTTTTAATGTTTGAGGTTTTTTCATTACTTTAACTAATGATCTGTATATGTATACATATGACATAGCCTGATGAGAGATTCCATGGTCAAAAATGAAGCAAAAATGGTTTAAAAACATGGCTTCAAAACGATACATTTTTAGGATACAGAATGTGAAAAGAAATTGAAATTTTTCATTTATATTCAAATCCGGTTTTTGGACTTAAATGAAACGGGCTACAGTAGGAGCATTCACCGAAATACACCTTCTAATAATAAACTCTTGTTACTATGAGGGACCAGTGGCACATCTTTGGGCAATTTTATATATTATTTCACCGATATTACGGAATCATGACTTATGTGATATTATTATTAATAATTTGGTATATGATACTCATTTTCTTTTTAGGTTAACTTAAAAAAAAGATACGCCTAAATCAATTTGATAAAATTAGCGGCTTTTGAGATGATTTTAAACTTGCATGGTAAAAGAACAGTTAACTTTTAAACCAAAACCAATATTAATCATTGCAAAAAATAAGTTTCATTTGCCAAGTTATCAGTAATATTAACATTAAAAAAGTTATGACAAATTAATGGTTAAAAATTTCCTAAGTTACACCACTGATAATATAAGTTAATTATCAAAAGGGGCAAGGTTTTAACTGTAAAGTTTTATTGAAATCGAAAAACCCGATTTGAAAATAAAGAGGTTTATCTACATTTATAATTATAAAACATATAAAAGAGCAATAAAAATACGCCAAAACGTAAATTTGTCAACATGCTTTTCGTAGTGAACACAAAGTAAACTAAAACACTTTAATCATTTTAACAAAGAAACCGCTTCAGAAATGTGTAAACTGAAAAAGGGCTTTTTAATTAAATAATACAATGTTGTAGCTTTAAACCCCTTATTTTAATAATGTTTGTCTGTGGGGTAAATATAAAAAAATAATGTCTTAAGTGATATGGAAAAGGTATGCGAATAACTGTAAATTTAGGTCATTTTCATTATTTTTCATATTTGATATTTCTTTCTTTAAAAATAGTAACAGATTTTGTATCAAAACGTTAAAGTTTTTTGTAGGAGAGTTTTCAGCAATATTTTTTACTTTGAATGGCAATGCTAATTGACTAACGAGGGGACGGTCCGAGAAGTGCATCGAGTTATGGGCTTCCACTTCGCGTGCTTATAGTGTGGGTAGGCACCAACCAAACTTGAGAAATCGTCAGTCAAAGATAGGCGGACGCTTATGTCCCGAATAGTTTGTGCGCCAACGCGATGTGCCTATGCGCCTAGCGGCATGAGAATCGGACATGCGTCCAGACCGGTTCTGGTTCGAGTCCTGTCGAAGTTGTGTTTTTTTTATTTAATTTTTGTTAAAATTTAAAGCTTTGCCATTAAAAAAATGCAAGATATTAAAAAATAAATTGTTGCGCGCCTTTATTGATTAAAACTTACGAATTTAATGTCAATTTTTTTTTCTGGCGATTTCTCGAAAACGAAGCTGAGTTGGCACCTACAATTTTGGGATTTGGTTGGTACCTATCCACACTATAAATACGCGAAGTGGGAGCCCATAGCTCGATGCACCTCTCGGACTGTTCCCTCGTAAGCTTGCGGAAATTTGTAGCCTTGAAATTTGGGCCAAAATATGGCGAAAAACAGAAAATGTATTTTTCTTGAAAAATACTTTTTTTACTTGGCTTTTATGTTTTATTTATAAACATCCCGCAAATAACTAATAATAGGAATATTAAAAAACATATTATGCGCCTATAATAAGTTAATGTATTTTTTCATAATTAAAATAATTTAAATTTTCCTTTCAAACATTTAGGCAATTCTTAATTTTTTTTACTAAAGAAGCTTTTAAAATTGCTGAATTTTGAAGATAAATTTAAATTATTATTTAAAATATTGGTAAATTAACATTAACTTACTTTTTTGACATCTACCACAATAGTCGAATGTGACTTAAGTTTGTGTAAATGTGTATAAAATTGCACAAAGGATAACACTGCCCTTTAATTGGCTTTAAATAATTCTGCAAATGTTTAATTTTAACTAAGCTAATAAATTGTTCAGTTTATTTTATAGCCGATTTTTGGAAGTATTTTTATGGCTGGATTATAAAAAAAAACTAAAACGATTTTTTTTTGTATTTAAGACGGTTGAGAATTTATGATCCAGTAAAATAGGACAAGGGTAGTTGGTAACTTTTACTATATAACTTAAATATAATAAAATAGGATTAATATTGTAAACGAAAATAAAATCTTTGAATTTCTTATAGAAAAATCATTTTGGGAGTTTATATTTTATTTATGTGATGTGATGTCTTGCATTTTGATTAGTGTCCCTTGCAGTTTTATTGCTCGGAAACATCTTTAATAATAAAACATGTACAGTTTGGCTTTTATTAAAAAGGTACAATTTTTATTTAAAAATAACACTTAGGCGTTAAATAAATTGTTCTTAGACCTGCTAAAATTTTCGTACAAAAATGTTAAATTATTGGATAATTTTTAGACAAAAATGGGAACATATTTTTTAAAACTATTTAATAGTACGTTGCAAAATGATGGATTTAACCTTAATTAAACTAGCATTTTCTAGGCATTTCAGTTGCCTAAAATATCTTGTCAAGAAAATACCAAAAGCTAGTTTATTGTGTAAATTAAAATAAATGTTAATGCTGAGTCGGGTGCCTTTTCTTTTTTGCACATATATACCAATATTTCTCATAAAATACCCCATATAACAAAAAATTTCCAAATTAAGAATCCGTTAATACAATTACCTAATCCACAGGGAGAGTTAGATAATAACAAGGTTTAATGTACAAAAACAAAAATATAGTAAGTTGTAGGTAATTTATATGGCTACGTACATATTGGCTAAAAAATGTAAACATGTGGCAAAAAAACTAAAAAAATTAGAAAAAAATGGAAAGTGCGGTTATATTAAACTGGTCCGATAATACCTTGCCCACATCGAATAAAATTGTACCCCTATTAATTTCCTTTAATTTAGTTATTTTTGGGTTAGTATGGGTGTCCCAAAAGTAGGCACAAAGCAACAGCAGATTCTTTAGGCAAAATAATACAATTTACGTAAATTTCATATTGTACAAAGTTGATAATAACTAAGATACAGGGTGTCAAACTTAACAACTTAATTTTATTTTCGTTTTTTCGTAATAATTTTTTCTAAAAGACATAGCGGTACAAATTGGGATCTGGGGGATTTTGAGGCGAAAACTTTATATTTCTCCATACTTTGATGTTGCTGGTAGAAGGCGCCAGCTACGGTCTACCCTACTTGTTATAGTGACCTGTTTATTAAAAATAAGTTACTATATTTCCTACATCAAAAATGTACATATTTAAGCTTGAGCATGTTTGCAAGATAAACGACTTTAAAGGATCCAGAATTTTCCTATGGGAAATGGATTTGACCAATTGTTTTTAAACTTTGCAAAGTAATAGTACTCAACACGCTGATCAAAAGTCCTTAAGAGCACAAAACGCGAAAACTCCTCCAACCCCCCAAAAGTGACTGGGGAATATTTTGGGGGGGGGGCTTTGTGTCCTCGGAGATTTTCGATGAGCGTGTTGAGGACTATTAATTTGCAAAGTTTGAAAACAATTGGCCGAAATCCATTTTCCATAGGAAAATTGCTGGGTCCCTTAAAGTGCGTTTATCTTGAAAACAGTTGCTCCTAGAGACTTAAATAGGATATACATTTTTGATGCAGGGGGAATTATAATAACTTATTTTTTAACAAACAGGTCAATATACTAAGCTTAAAAAAAGGTATGCCATCTAAAACAAGTAGAGTAGGCCGTAACTGACGCCCTTTACTAGCAACATCAAAAGCATGCACGAATTTGAAATATTTGCCTTAAAACATCCCCAGATCCCCTATTTTGTACCGCTATGTTAATTAGTTAAGAAATTATTACGAAAAAACAAAAACAAAATTAAAAATTTGACACCCTATATCTTAGTTATTATCAACTTTGGGATAAGGCAAGTTTGCTTTCGACCTAAGGAATCTGCTGTTGCTCTGTGTCCCATTACTTTTGGGACACCCTGTAAATAACTAAAACAAAATTGTTTGCTTTTGGAAACTAGTGCGTATAAATAGGAAGCCTAGATTCATGTCCTATATTTAGAAAAAATCTTTTATATTATATCATGTCAGTCAAAGATAGGTTATTATCGCTAAAAGACTGCTTGTCGGTTGATAGTTGCTAGCAAACAATTTAATATTCTTGGTTGATTTGTCGCCTGAAAGTATTAGATGTTCATTTTTTAAAAAGCTCTAAAACTAACTAGCCTTTAAGCTACAAGACCTAATGTACTTCTCAAAATATGAAAAAAGTTCTTAAAACCATGCCTCGAATTCTGCGCCCTAAGATGGATAAAGCGCCCTAAAAAGTGAGCCCTAAAGGCACCTTTCGCGTAATATCTGAAACCGTTTAAGATCGGTCAGTTAATTTTTGGTGGTTTATCTATACAGGGTGTGTGCCTTGTAGAATATGCCCGAAATTCTTGTTTGTGGAATTTTAGTACTTTTAGTATAAAATTATAAAACCACCATCATTTGAACATAAGAAATGTCTATCATTGTATTTTGAAAAATTCGTCATTAACGAAAATCGAAAATTGAAAAAGATTGTTTATTGCCTCTATTGGCTAGAGCTAGTCCGTCCCTGGCAAACTAAATAAGCCAAATATGACTTTTAATAGGTTCATTTTAAGAAAACTTATCTCGTAAGCTTTATTTTTAAAAAAATATTAAATTACGCCAAGTATTTTAAAAGTTATTAAAAAAAAAAACGATTTCCAGGGCCATCCGTTATGTACCTGTATCTCCGTAGGGGAGCGTCGTAGGAAAAAAGTTTATGGGAACTTGTCATAATATTTTTAGGTTTGCTATTAAATTTAGAAAGATTGCGCACATATTCAGAGACACCCTATATATTATTATTTTATACCCGTAGGAATGAGCTTCTGTATGGGTCTAAAATCCAGAATAGGCAAAAAGCAGAGACTGATGGGAGGCAGTTGGAATAAGAAGTTGGGAGCAAAGCCTTTAGTTTCTGCAACCCCAGAATTAAGCCTTAGTTGGGAAACATTTAGTTTTGTAAACGGGTCACAAATAACCGTATGACACAACTTGCACCAGTGGAGGATCATCCGGAGGTGAAGAAGATTTTTATGTAAAATATTGTCTGTTTAAATTTATTTAGGGTTGCAAACAATCACTGGCGATGTGGCGAGTTTTTTGTGATTCCGTACAATACAAGTAAAACACTTAGTCCGGGAGGCCACCGCAAAAAACCAAGTCTATAAGAGAACCGCATTAAACATTTTTTTTTCTATTACTATGAACTATAGTCAATTCAAAGCCGCACTGCTGCCTCAGCTATTTTTTTAATTATTTTTAGTTAACTGTACCCATACCTATCCACTTAAAATTTAACTAATATAAAATTTAAACTTTATTTAATTAAAAAAAATAAGAGCCTGAAATTACCGTTTCAATAATGTAACAAATAAATTTATAAACGAATATTTCAAATCAGGTCACAAAACTGTTGCAACAAGAACCTTAGCCTATAAAAATAACAAATTAATAGAAAAATGTTCAGTAAATTAGGAGACAAATGCGAAGTCAAGAAGACATCAATTGTAGACCAGTGGTTCCCAAACTTTTTTCTATGGCGCTCCCTTTTTAGAATTAAGATGTGGTCGCGCCCCCCACTTCCCTTAACTATACAGAAACTTTCCCTTTTTTACTAAAAAAAAAGAGGCATTTATTTATAAACATAATTTGAACACTTATCTAATCTAATGCGAAGTATGGGCTGCATTTCCAAGACGAAATTCTTGGTTTTGTCTTTAAAAGTACGCAACGTGGTCACTAGCAACATCGCCGGTCCGTTTTTTTTTTTTTTTTTTAACTTCCATTAAAATAGAAAATTCTTTTTTACATAAGAGTGTGAGAATGGTATGTAAAATTTTAAAACCATTTTCCATTAAAAATAGATGGGAAGATATTTTATTAAATGTAGTAATCACCAAATTTTCAAAGTCATTTTTCGCCACTGAGTCGTGTTTTCAGTCGATTGCTTGTTCTTGCATTATTTCTTCTGAAAGGATGTATATATCAAAATTAAAAGGACTTTAAGCATATTTATGTTCATCATTGTTAAGTAAATTAGAAAATTAATAGTATATTAGAAATATAATATCTTTTGTAATCTCTTCGTTTTTAGCAGTGTAGTCACTATTTTCCATAAATAAACCCAATTTCGGAAATAGAAAAAAAATTAGTGTTTGAACTTGCATACGAATCTTGCGCCCCCCTTGATGTTGCTTTGCGCCCCCCCAGGAGGCGCGCCCCATTTGGGAACCATTGTTGTAGACTATAGTATTTCTTGTTCTGAATGTGACAATGTGTATATAGGTAGGTAGGTAGGCAGGTTTAAAGTGAGTGGGACTTTTACCCCTCCACTGCGACCGCTCCCATTGTGGCTCACGACTTTTATATTTCTTCCGGGTAGGATCAGACTTCTAATGAATCCGATACCAGATTGGGAGAGAGTTCTTACATCTCCTCTTTCTGTGTCGCTACCGGACACAATCACAATATGTGTTCTGATGTGTTTTATGTCCCTGTCTCCTGGCGAGTATGACAGCAGACGGTTAGATCCGTCATGCCCTCCTCCCCTGGTCTAATGACGGGGTAGCTACAAGGTCCTTTGTACAGGAACCAGATGTTCTTTCTGAGGCCGCATTTCCCGGGCCCTTTCCCTATGAAAACGGTCCTATCCGCTTTCTGTTTAAAGCCAGGGGAACCCTTTTTCCTATGAAGGCGGTTACCGCCTTCTGTTTCGATTCAGGATCCTTCCGCACCTGTGTTTGGGGGGATTAGCCCTTCCCCAAAAAAAGGGGCCGGTGACTTCAGGGCTTTTCGAAACGGATTCACCCCGGCGCGGGGTTTGAGTGGCACCTCTGAAACGGGGTTTTTACGTTTCGGTCAACGCACCTTTGTCACTTTTTAGAAAGTGGTTCTTTCGCTTTTGGGGAGCTGGGGAAAAATTTTGTCCACCCCGGGGGGAGCCCCGCCACCGCAGAAGGGGATACCGAGGGGGGCCCGTATCCAGAGGTACGTTGGGGGCACCGTTTAAGGCACAGGGGGTCATTTTCCATCAGCACGGTATGCTAACACCTTATTGCCTGTGTTTATTTAGACGGATCCCGCCACGCCCAAAAAAATTGCCGATAACCAGCAACTTAGCGCATGTTCCAAAAGATCCTACTGGGCCCAACCACGACAACGACGTGTGAACACAGCGGTTGGGATGTGTACATAGGACAAACCTCTAGGGTACTAAAAGAAAGAATTACGTCACATAAAAGTAACTGCAGACTTAAAAAAATACATGTGCTTTAGCTGAACATACAGATCAATTAGGTCACCTTTTTAATAATAACCAAACAAAAATATTGAGCAGTGAAAAAAACGAAAAACCTATCAGCAGTTTGTATGAAAAGTGGCTGTATAGTTACTTTAACAAAATTAGAAAATCTCTAAAAACAAAAAAATTTAAAGGATTAAAGAAAACGCAAGAAATTAAAAAAAGGTGTAACGGGCAATTGACTTAAGATAACGGATTGAGGTTTTAACCAGAAAGTTTGACTTGAAATTTGAACTTAGCAAACA
>JAHBCN010026061.1:0-10000 GCA_019359885.1 Listronotus oregonensis | reverse complement strand
ATTTTTTCCGCGTTTAGTAAACAAAGTGCGTCACTGTCTAAGCGGCTAATAATTATAGTTGCAACTTCAATGTTACCCTGAAAAAAAAAACAAAATTTAATGTGAAAAGCTCTTTTGTACTTATCACAATAAAGTTATGCGAAAGATGTTCATTAAGATTTTTTTTTATTCCTAATAATTTATTTTTTTATTTAAGCAGATTATGAAAAAGTATTTTAATTTTTTTCTGGTTAAATATTACGGTTTTATTATAGCTGTTTGTAATAAAAATATAAGATACAAAAGACAACTAACCTCCTGTAAATAAGTTATCACTTCATCAATAAGATCACATTCAACAAAATATTGCCATTTAGAACACTCATAATGGTGGTAAACTGCCATAAATGTATCAAACCGGTACATTTTACAGTTCAATTTTGTTTTCATTTCTAATACTGCATTATTAATATTTTTACTCTAAAATAAAAAATAAAGAGCATGTCATTGACACTCGAAAGCTTAAGGTTCTGTAGCAATAAAGGCATAATAGAAAATTGGATTGGGTTAGACGTAAGGCTAGTATCAGACTAGGCAATTTTTCTTAACTTTTGAGATACAGGGTGGTAAATTTTTTAAAAATAAATCATTTATCATTAATATCTGTAATACCATTTTAGATATTTTAATGAAAGTTGGCATAAATGTACTATGTATAAAGAAGCTTTTTTTTGGTACCACATTTTTTTTTTTTCCACCAGTGCCGTCCGTACGAATTTGAACCATTTTGGCAAATAAAAAAAATGGGGGAACCCCAAAAAATTTTGTTTAAAAGTATATGTATGCTAAATTTTTTTAAAATATTTAAAGGGGGATTACAGATAAAAAAAAAAATTTTTTTTTAAAACCCCTTTTTCTCAAAAAATTGACTTTTGGACATACGTTATAAAAAGTTTTCTTTTTTAAATGGCCCCAAAAAATTTCCTTTTTAAATTTGACGTACAATTAGAAAACATCCTGTATAATGAAAAAAAATTACCAAAGATATTTTTTTTCCCGTAAACAGTTGATTTTATCGATGTCAATCAAGAATCCCCTTTTTTTTTTTTAAGGTTAAAGCTATCCAAAAATAATATTGTTGAGCCTTTATCATACAGGGTGTTAAAAAAAATTTCTATTATTGTGGTAAAAGGGTATGTCCCTCAAACAAATAAAAATATGATTTAATGGGTTTATTTTAAAAAAACTTATCTAGTAACTATCATATTAAAAAAAAATTAAATTCGCTCATACTTTAAAAATTATTTAAACAAAAACGATTTCCCGATTCCAAAAGATTGCCACATATTCTGGGACACCCCATATATATACACAGGGTGTCAAAAATAATGGGGCACAGAAACACAGATTCCTTGGGTCAAAAAAATGCAATTTATTTTAAAATTGCCTCATCCGAAAGTTAATAAAACAAAGATACAGGGGGTTAAACTTTTTAATTTTTTTCCTTTTTTTTTTTTTTTTTAATAATTCTTTAACCAAATGACCCAGCGGTACAAAATTTTGGGGGGCTGGGGGTTTTTGAGGAAGAAAAAATTTGCCCTTTAATGTTGCAAAGGGCGCCAGCTGGCCAATTTCACTTGTTTTTAAAGGGGTCGTAATTTTAGGTTTTAGAATATTGACCTGTTTATTAAAAAATAAGTTACTATAACCATCTGCATCAAAATGTATATTTGTCTCAGGAGAGGGTCCCAGATAACGACTTTATGGATTTTTGCAAATTTTATGGAAAATAAATTTTATCCAATTGTTCGCATAGGGAACACGATCAAAGGTTCAGGCAAAAACCAGGCCACCCCAAAATCACCCCCAAAAATACTGGGGATGGGGGACTTTTGAGGGGGGATTTTGGGGTTGGAGGGCGTTTCGTTTGTGAAAGCCCTTTTTTTGATCAGCGTGTTTAAAACTATCACTATGAAAATTTTAAAAACTTGATAAAATTTATTTCAAAAAAAAATTAAGACCCTTTTAGGTGGGTTATCTCAAAAAGGGCTGCCCTTTAAATTTTAAACGGAGATACAGGACATAACGACGCCCCTGGAAATCGTTTTGTTTAAATAGCTTTTAAATATTGGGTAATTTATTATTATTTTAATATAAATGGTTACGATGTCTCTAAAATGAACCCTAATCATTTTAAGCTTATTTAAGTTGCGGACACTAGTTAATAATAAAAAGCAATTTTAACACCCTTTTTTGATGGGCTCCCCCCAATTTATTTTGTAGTTCCCCTTTTTAACTAAAGGTATTGAAATCGAAAAAAATCACGGTTTCGAGAAATAAAATATGGTTGGTATTTTTTTACATTACCCAGGGTGTTTCAATACGCCAAAGGAATTATTTTTGTCCATTTGAAGAAGAAAACCTTATATGAAGGGTATGAAAGGGGGAAACTTTGAGATAGGTGGTTTAATAATCATTTATTATTAAAATTGTAATAAACTTTAAATATTTTAATGAAATTTATTATATAAATTTTATGTATCAAGAACCCTTTTTTAGTGTATTACATTTTCTTTTATTTCACCAGTGGCGTTCGTATAGAATTTGACCTTTTATTTTGGCAATAAAAAATAAATGTGGTACATTTAAAAATGCTTTGATAATAGTAATGTATGCCAAATATCATTAAAATATCAAAAGTGGTATTACAGATATTAATAATAAATGATTTATTTTTAAAAATTTACCACCTTATTCAAAAGTTAAGACTTTTTAGACAAAGTCCATTTTGAAGTTTTTCTAAATAAACCCTAAAAATTCCTCCTTAAATATTGACGTACAATTTGAAACACCCTGTAAAAATGTAAAAAAAAATAAACATTTTATTTCTAACAGTTGATTTTATTGATGTCAATCAAGACTTTTTTATTTTTTTATGTTAAACCCATTCAAAATAAAAAGGGTTTCCTATCACAGGTGTTAAAAAAAAATGCTAAGTCAGAGCTAGTCCTCTAACAAATAATAAAAATATTAAAATTTAATAATTTGTTATTTACATATATAATATATAATATTACATATTAATTATATATATATATATATATATATATATATATATATAATATATATATATATATATATATATATATATATATATATATATATATATAATATATATATATATATATATTATATATTGTTAATTTAATTTTTGGATTTCAATATTTTTTAAAACAGTGATCATGCGCAACTAAGCCAAGATGCCGGGCAAAAGTTTTTTTTTTTTGAAATATACTTATTAAAGTTTTTTTTGTTCAGACATTTAATTTAGAAAGCGCCAATCTTAGCTTAAGGGGAAAAAGCATGTCTCCGGGCCCCCCCCTGATACAGGTTTAATAAAAATAAAACTTTGCACAAACCCAGCAATTTTTTTATTTTTATAAATCAAAAATCAACCACACACCACATCAATTTCATAAATGCTCCATACCTCAAAACTCTTCTAGTGTCAGTTTCAAGGTCACAGTCCACAATATCACAGCAATTTAGCTTAAACAGCTGGTCATTAATGATATCTAAATTGCTTAAAAGTTCGTCAATATCATTTGTACAGCATGATATTTTGTTTACAATATGCTGAGCCTTTGCTCTGGCAACAATTTCAGGGCTGATGTTAAACTGCTTAGCAAAAAGCTCTGCCTTGTCAAACAGTTGTTTTTGGGATTAGCTTTTTGGGTACTCTGAATCCGACCGATTCAATAATACCTTTAAAATTCTGGGTAATAAATTGTTTCTGATTTCAGAAAATAACACTTCGTGAGATCTTTAATTTATTTTTTGGGAAAAGGTTCTTATAGGAATGGAATAAACTACATATTCCTCTAAAAATGACAACACTTGTTTAATATTAAATTTGGAAGCATGTGTTTTCATATCTGTTGATTCAATAATAATCAAAAAATTTCCACTGATAAGGGACAAATCTGCATATTTTGAGGTATTTATTTGTTACGAAGGACGTCCGGTTAAACCGGAAATATATTTGTAAGACGATTCAAACCAGCACCCAGAAAGCTTGAACCATAAATCTAAGGGTGGTCTTACATTATCATATAAAATCTATTATTTACAGCTGCGATTAAATTAAAACTATTTAAATAATAATTTTGTTAAAACTGATTTTTTTTATAGAATTTTGAGTGTACCTCCAAAAATTATTTAGTTTCTGGAAACTGCATACACTTAAGCCTACCTGGAAATGTCATCAATTGTATACATTTGATCGCGTCCTTGTTATACAAGGAGGGTAATTTTACTTTTCTACTCATCATCAAGAGTAAATTTTAAAACCCCATTAACTAAATGTGGTAGCTTGTCATTAACACAAAATATTAAAAGTGTGTTAGGATCTATTCTATATATGTTTCCTGCATCATCATATGCAAAGAAATATCTAAAAAAATATTAGAACTAGTGATGAAATTATGTATAAAAAAATAAATCTATTACCCTTACTGGTTTTCTTAAAATAAAACACATTTTTTGATCCTAGGACAGTCCATGGAGGCTTAAAGCCCAAGTACTAATGTACCATGGTTGTCTTCAGTAAGGCAAGAGGCAGTTTATTACCAGAGGACTTCAAGATGTGTAGCTATGGGGGGATGACAGAACTTTTGCAGGCAATAGTTTCCACGGTCTAAGAATGAATGAACGAACGATGTGGCAAGTTTGCTGCCTTTCCAGATGGACTAGAACGGGATGCATGAGAGGTAGGCACTCCGTGTTGCCCTATTTAGAGCTGCTAGGCGCGAAATGATATTGGCTAGAGGAAGATTAAATGACTGTGGCAAAACCCGGGGCCCAAAAAGGTAAAAGATGAGTATTAGCGGACTTTTTCTGGGGGACAGAATATGATTGCATTAAATAACTGGACAAGATTGGCCCTACCAATCCCATTTAAAGGTCCTGTGAGAAAGATATCTGTATTACACTGCACTTGTTTTTTCCAAATTATACAGACTGGCTTAAAAAACCTGCTTGTTAGAATAAAAAATTCATTATTAGCAACTATGATGGATTATCGAAGAAGATGCTTAATGATGTGGGGGGGGTGGGGAGTGGTGCCAGACCAAGCCTCGGTATTAATATTATGTTTGAAGTGACCATTTACAATAGCTAATATATGTTGATAAGAAGTTCAACTGGAGAGTCAAGAACAAAGTTTAAGTGGAAGACGGAAATGAAGTTTAGGAGTGAAAACAATGATGTTTTTGGGTTTAAAAAATTTTTTATATATATCCTATAATCACGCCATTTATTATGGGTACATGGGCACATTAATAATAAAAAGGTCTTCTCACTGGTCCACTGTGTTTGTTACAAAGTATTATTTTTCTTTTTTCTTTATTACTTTTTTAACTTTAAAAAGGCTCTATTAAAAAAACGGGGAAAATTTCAAAGAATTAAGGGACTCTAGTTATGTTAAACAAATAAAAGATTTGCTGAACTGCCTGTCATGTATAACTTTGTTAAACCTTGAAAATTAAAGAATTTTTCCATTACCTTGCAAAACTTGTCATAAAAAATCCAAAAGAGGTGAATTCAAATAGGTGCAAGTTCAGGAAAACATTTTTTTTTAACTGTCAAGTATTTCCAGTCGTCTTCAGGTAAATATATTTATTAACTATTCAAAAAATAAAATTAATACTTACGACTGTACGAAATAAACATTTTTTAAATTCATGGCGTCTTCAGTCTTGCAGCTTTTACTAATCAAATTTATAATTACAAGTTCTGTCCTTCAAAGCATAAATAAGGGTATCCAAACTCACAAATATTTATGTTCATTTTTAAATCATAGACAGTTTCAGATGTAAATACATTACCTTCATTTTTACCTGAGTTAAGTATGATCCTAAAAAAAGAACTAATTGTTTCATTTGTTATTATAACAATTTTTTAGGTTTTAATTTTTTTTCCTGTGGCTTAGGATTACTAAAAAACAACTGTTTTTGACTTTCCCATCCTTTCCTCCCTCTCTTTATATTAAATTCAATAAAATTAGCATCATTTTAAAGCTAAAAAAATTAACGAATAGATATAATAAAACAACATAAATTTTGAGAGTCATTAGTAAAGGGAAACACCCCCCACATGAAACTTTTAAAATTTTTTTTTCAGCCAAGGGTTTTCACCTTTTTTTCTTGTACCCCCCCCCCAAAAGACTTCTGAAAATTGTAGGGAGTCCGAGAAATGTGGTCTATATATAACTCTTATCATTCTTGATTCCATCCAAAGAAAACCATTTGTATTATTAATGACCCCAGGCTTACAGGAAGGCTTTCTTTCCTTTATTAGATATTTTCACTACTTCTGCTTCGAGGAATTAGCAACTATTATTTCTCCTCTGGCAGCTCCCAAAAGAATACATAGTGCCACTCTCATGCATTCCTTTACAGTCTATCTGGAAAGGCCCTAAAATTCTCACTTATTTATTTCACCTTTTGGGTCTAGATAGAACCCAAACCACAGTTCTTCAAAACACCAAGTTTCCCTTTAAATCAATAATAATAAAAACCCTCTTTACTTCAAAGACATACACGGTTAGTATTTAGGCTTTAAGCCTCGTGGACCATTCCAAAACAAAAAAATATTTTTTTACACACTTTCTTATTGACGGTCGGGATTAATGAGGCACTTCACGAAGACTTGAGACACAAGTTGCTGAGATAAGTGGCGACTACTCGCAACTGTGGCATACTTAACACAATATTTATTATGATAGCTGCTCCACAACCACTATATTGTGGTACTCAGTGGCTGGTCTTTTCGGCTCTACTAAAACTCACTGAGCATGCCAAAACAATTTCATGATATTGTTCAGACCAACAGTTACTAGCTCAGTTGAAAATGAAAAAAATTAAAAACCACTGTTGATAGTATATACACCATTACACTGCGTTGATTAATGCTTTATTTCAGGTATAAATTAAAACTTTTCATTAGAAAAATATTAGTTGTTCTTTAGTAACTTAAAATGACAGCAAAAATTGAAATAAAAAATTTATCGCAAAAAACAGATCAGGTTATAAAGATGGGAACACTCTGTACACAGTACTTACTTTTTTACAAGTCCTCTTGAACTCACTACGTAAAAGCAGGACATATGGGCAAAAGTGCAAATGACAGGGTCTTCAAGCTTCCTAAAATAATACTGAATAAATATATACTGCATATCTGCTACAAAAAAATTATTACTATTATTTTAAAGCTTTATTAAACTTAAATAATTTGATAATTTGGACAAAGGTTTTTTTATAAACTTTTTTTGATATCTGAATTAACCTTTTATATTTATATATTATACAAAAAAATAAAATCACCAAAATTAAAAGTAGCAGTAACACATTTTATAGCTGACATGGTTTTTTGCCACTGTAATTACTATGATTTTGCTTTAAGTTTTAAATTTTGCTTAAATACCTACAGCTTCTTCAACAGTAACCAAAACTTTAACACAATAATTCCTATTGGTGTATCATACAAAAATACATTCTTGTAAATACTTTTTTAACTTAATTACTTCATATACTACCTAAAACAACACAATCATCATCCAAACCGATTCACTGTTTTTATCTGTAATCCAATCAGCCACCCTTTATAACAACATTCCATCCCGTATACAAATTATAACAAAGCGTTTACAGGATGAAATAAGTAAAACTCTCTGAATGTGATCAAACACAGCAAGAACCCCATTTCAACTGTCATTTCCCTGTCAGACATTATCCTTAATACATTATTAATGGCAAAGAATATAGTTCCATCCTGGCACAGGGAGTAAATATTTACTTTGGCTGATATCTAAAACACCCAAAAAGCATTTCTTTAATGAATACTAAAGGTCAATTTTAAAAAAGTTTAAATATTTTTCTGATGATAAAAATATTTTATTTTTATGAAATTGAACTGCATTGTTTTTCTCCAAATGTAAATTTTACTCTGCCATTCTTAGGTGTTGTACTGAACAATACAAAAAACAACAACTCTCATGGTTAAAAAAAATAGATTACACAATACCTTAGAAGATAATGGTGAAAGGGACAATTGAAAATATATATCTGCTATTCTTCCCATTCCAGCTGGCAGTTATACTCATAATCATAGTCAATTATTGATTTAGATATTAATTTTAGGATACTTACTGCTTTAGATAAAGTCAAAGAGTAAGACTTTTGGGGCAATTTTCACTGGAAAATTACCAGTGCTTTTTTTGATTGGAAGGAAAAAGGGGGGCGGGTTTGAACAAGCCGCTCTCCAAAAGTTTTTTTTTTCTGGTAAATTCATTGGTGTAAAATTAAGAATATATTAAAAAATAAATAAATTTGAAAAATGGAAATAAAAAAATAAGAGAAGTGTTTTATTTGAATTTCATGGGTAAGATAACCAACATCTTTTTAAAATTGATTTCAGGGAAAATTGGGGTCTTTTATAATTTTAAAAAATCTCTAAGTCTAAAAGGGGGCCTTTCGACATCACAGCTTGTAACTGAAGCAAAATAAAAATGATTGTACAAGCCAGTTCTTTTATTTTGTTTTGCCTCAAAAATGTTTTATTTCTAAAAATCCGGGGTTTCTTGCTTAGATTTTTTGTACATACAATTTTAATTTGTCACAAATTTTATTAGGAACAGATTTAAGCCCTTGTCTATAGTGATTTAAAATACATGAAATGAAGGCACTAGGGGGGCATTTTGTTTTGATAAATGTTCAATCACATCCAAAGAACCAAAATTTTCAAAAAAAATTTTAAATTGGGTTTAACATTGGGTGCATTTATAACTTCTTTACTTTTTTTCACACAAAACGCATCATCTTTTTAAACTGCCCAAAAACATTTTTACCACATTAGAATTTATATGGAAATGTAACGCGATGTTTTTCCCCACCTTGTAATAGCAGGTTGTGGCGGTAATGCGACATTAGGAATATATCTTTAAATTTTTTAATAAAAGGGGACCTTTAAAAAAAACTTTTTTTCCTTTTCTAACTAAAGTATCAGTAAGGGGTAAAAAATTACATACCATTTTGCATATTCTATGTAGGGCATAAGCTAAATATTCAAAAGGCCCCCTTTTTGGGAAAAAGTTCTTTAACTTGTCCGCACTTTTCCCCGAAAGAAACAAAAAAAAAACCCCTTTGAATATTAGGGGACGACAGAGTGAAGAATACTTTTTCCACAGACTCTGTTATTGGCTTATTGGTATTGTCACTATTGGTTTTAGGGAAAAAAATTTACTGTTAATTAAAAATATGAGTTTTCAGGTTCAAGATAACTTAAAGATGCAACTATAATATTAGCAACGTATTTTTCCCTTTATATCAGTGGTTTACCACACCAAACCATAACTTTTTTTTTCCAGATTGGGGCCCCAAATTTTTTCCAAGTTTTTAAACAATTTTTTCAACAAAAAACGAGCTGTAGGGGTCTGTCACTCTTCATAGGTATTTTTACGGCTTTTTTCCAGATGTGTTTGGGCATTATAATTTCTCCTCTGAAGCTCCCAACAGAGCAATACTTTTGTGAACTTTTTGGGGTCCCTTTTCAGTTAACTAGAGAGGCCCTAAACTTCCCCCCCTTTAAGGGGGCCCTTTATCCCTAGAGTGTTCAGACTATGGGGAAAATGCCACCCCCAAAATTTTTTTTTTTCTTCCAGTCTCCAAAATTTAAGTCCCGTGTGAACAAACTTCCTCTCACCACACTTAAGACACCGTCGGGACGTTAGTGCTTTGGGGCCCAGCCTTTGGGACTGTCCAAAGATAAAAACACCCCTTTCACTTTCAAATAAAAAAATAGAAAGAATAGAACTTCATTTTTTTACTTTTACTCATTATTTCTTTGCCTGTGCAAACTTACATGTGTTTAAATATAAAAAATTATTTTGGCAAAAATATAATACTTTTTTACCCTATGTAACGGAGCTGATTTTTACGGCCTTAAAAAATTTGGGAAAATTTTT
>JAHBCN010026060.1:0-10858 GCA_019359885.1 Listronotus oregonensis | reverse complement strand
GTACGCCAAATGACCACCAGTCGACACATTGGTTGTAGTGTTGACCTTTAATGATCTGAAACAAAAAATAATAATATTTAAAACAATTAAAAAATGTTTTTGAATAATGAAAACGCAAAGTTACTCGTGACAAAATGGTGTGGAAATTTTTTTAAAGAGAAATAACTTTTACCTTATTTAGAAAATTATATTTTTTTGAGGAATGTATCATTTTTTCCTAGAGAAAAATTTATTTATCTTTCTTTGAAGAAGGGAAAAAATGTATTATTGATACAATCAAACTTCAAAGTGATAAAGGTTAAAGTTTTAGTTCGGTCCGAGAAGAAACACAAGAATCGAATCCTGTATTTACTTTGCTTTTCTGGTCTTCTGTCATCTCAATTCCTGTCCTACCTCTAAAATTAGGGCCAAGTTCCTATCTAAAATCTTGGCATTCTTGCCATACTGATCTGTTTGTTTATATAAATGTTTTTTATTAATGTGGCCAGTTTTTTTGCATTAATAGAGACAGATCAGTAAAAAAAAACTTGTTCTAATTTGAGATCTCGTTAATGTAAAGGGCCGAGACTTTTGGATAGGAACTTGACCCTTATATATTTGACATAAGTGTTTTGGCTGGAATCCCTCTTTTTTTCTGAGTTTAATGAATAAAAAATGATACGGAAATGTGATCATTTTTCTCCAGCATTCTAATAGCTTTATTTATAAGGGTAGACATGTTCTGTAGTTCTGGATTTAAAGCATTTTTTCGAGAAAAATGGGGTTTGGAATCTAATAAGTAGAATGTAGCAATGTGCTTTGTTTAGTTTATAAAATATTGCCTGCATTTTAAATTCTAAGACAATTATGAACTAAGAAACTCAGGTTTAATCAGAATGCAAACTTCTACCCCTAAATATACGATATTACCGCCCCTGTTTTTACCTGTATTCTTAAACCTAGTTACAAACCAAATTTTAAGTTTTTACTTCCTCGGAAAATGCCCCATACTTTTGATAAGTTAAAATTACAACCAAGTTCTTATCCAAAATCTCGGCAAGTTTTTTCCTGATCTGTCTGTAATGTGATTTTTTTTACTAACTTACTACTTTAATCTGTTTGTAATCAGTAAAAAACTTTCCAAGTCAAAAAATAACTTGGTCTTATTTTAGATCTCAGTAATTTAAGAGGCCGAGACTTTTGGATAGGAACTTGACCCTTATTTTACGTAAGTGTTTTGGGGTTGGAAAAATCTTTTTTCTTTTTTTTCCAAAAGTTTTGAATTTTGGAAATAAAAAAAAATTTTTTGAAAAAAAAGGTAAAAAATTTTTTAAAAAGCCAATTTGTAAATTTTTGAAATTTTCTAGCAGCTTTATTAGTAAGGGTAGACAAGTTCTGTTATTCTAGATTTAAAGTTACTTTTTTTGAGAAGATTGGGGTTTAGAGACTGATGGGTAAAATGTAGCAATTTTCCTTTTTAGTGAATAAAATCCTGTCTGCATTTTAAATTCTAAGACAATTATGACCTAAAAAACTTAGGTTCAATCAGATTGCAAACTATATGATATTACCGCCCTTGTTTTAGAGCGTTCCGGGTAAAAATGTGAAGTTTTTAGAGTTTTGCGTTTACTTGTATTCTTAAACCTAGTTACATACCCTAACTAACCAAACTTTAAATTTTTACTTTCTCAGAAAATGACCCATAATTTTGATAAATCAGTGAGTAAGTCATCAATCAGTAGTGTAATCAACGATTTTCATAATCGAATATTTGAGAAAAAAAAATCATTTAAAGTGACAATGAATTTTTCATTTTTTTTCACAAATAATTAGGGATACCCATTTATGCCCGAATTAGTTACAATATTTTTTAGGCGATCATTTTGTTACTTAATTTTGGAAATCATAATTTTTAACCAAACTGGCAAGCTTTTTTCAAGGTTTTTATCCGAATGAACAGGTTCTAAAGGGATTTAATGTATATAATTATTTTTTAATAAAAAATGTTGCATTAATGGGGAATATTATTGAATGATTTTGTACACCTTAATAATACCTATAAATAAACGATTGCCAAAATTATTCCTTTTCGTAGGATTTCACTGGAAAAGAAAACATAAAATCATAACTGTTGAAAGTATGACATGGACCGTTTCAAAATTTTATATCATAATTGTCGTAATTGTCGAAAAATGCTTCCTAAGGGAGCTGAACTCCTTCAAAAAGGCAACCCTTCCAAAAACAATTTTATCATCTTCCCCACTAGAGGCTTTAAAAAAAATAATCAAAGAAAAAATACATACTGCCTAAGTATTCTAACTATCCACAACTAACCAGAGAGACTTTAACAAGCGCTTAAGGGGGTAAATAACAGGCATGGATGAAATAAATAGCAATTTTCTCGAAAACGACTATCCATGTGAACTAAGAATATCTCTTTTACCTAAAAAATCTTCAGGTATCATACTTTAAAATCAAAGTGTGAAAAAAGTAACATAAAAAATGGGATTTTTTACCCCTAATACTTCCGGGGGCGTATCATACATCTGATAAAAATTTTGAAATTTAAAGTTTAAATTCTGTTTTAGCATTAAAAGTAAATACGATGTACCAAATTTCCTGTTTTTTGTGTTAACGGTTTTGGAAATATTAATAAAAAAATCTGTGTCCAGGTTGCCCTATTTAAAAAAAAAATAACCTCAGGAATCACCACACAAATGTTTTACCAATGTTTAGGAAACACCATGTATAGTCTTTTAAAAGAGGTAGTTTGATCACTTTAACAATACAAAATTAAAAATATTAAGGTATTTTTAGAAATAAAAACTGTTTACTTATTGAAATAAAAGAAAGGACAAATACCAGATTTCCAGTAATGTGTTTTTTATATGTAAATAAAAAAAATAAAAGGAGTTTTTAAAAAATGTATGAAAAAAGACTTTTATGCACGATCGGCCGGTTAATTTAACTTACCGCCCGCATTTCCGGGTGTAAGTAAGTAATTTGGGCACCAGCTTAAACAACCATGCTCAATTTAGGCTGGTTTTGGTACTTTATCTCAAAAGTTAAAAAATATTAACCGTCAAATTTTTTCTTTTAGGAATTAAAACTATTAGAAATATTTACTATATTTACTTAAAAACTATTATAGCTACATATATTCACTAAATTTAAATTTTATTATTGGTAACATATAAATTAAATACACAGTTATTAGTCTTATTTATCATAACAGTTCCTTTTTTATATCTGTATTCAGAACAACCAGATTTTCTGTATTATTAAACGCTGAAGTTGTGGGTTCATCGTCTATCACTATTTTCACTCATACTTCTTTTACGGTTTTAAATAAATGTTCGCAACAGTATTGTTTGGAAGCACGTTTTGTGTAACCAACATAAATAAACAACTTTGAAAAGCTGCATGACAACTATTAGAAACATTAGTCTAGCATGAGTCCAGCCAACTTTGAGAATGTTATACGGGAGAAGACCGTTTATTTTCAAAAATAATGTAAAATAAATGCGATTTTAAAATTAGGTATTTTCCTAACAAGTGCGCACGTGTACTGCCGTTACACGAATAACGAACATAATTTTAAAGATTTATGATTAAAATATTATTTATTAACGAAGGAATTTATACACTAATTATTATTATTAACATTTATAGTAGAAATGCAATTGATCGCGTTTTGCAAATTTAATGCTGACGCGAGTTGTTTTTCTGCAGAAAACGTTGACGGCGGCGGCGTTGGGTTCTTGATGACCAATCTTTTGCAATTAGGAAGTAGTTTCTTGAACCGAGATGTTTAGTACATTGGAAGATGGCATTGATGGTTGTTTCTGGTTAGTGGAAGGTGTTTCGGTAAAATTAAGTATTTTGTTTGAAATATCATTTCTAAAATTTATTGAATTTCTTGAGGTATCTTCGTGACTGATGAACTTCCAGCCTCAAGACTTTTAATGTTGATATTTGTTCTCGGAGTTTGCGAGAAATGTGCAGAGGACCGGGGAGCTATGCCAGTATACACCGGAAGTTTGAAATAGCCGCTATTTCGATGGCATTTTCCGATGGATTTTCCAAAGGTATTAATTCCGATACATTCTGTACACACTCCGTGTTTATAGTTCCAAAAATCGCCATGTGGTGTCGGCTTTCTTATACTGGCACATTTCTATACAGATTCAAAAATTTTCCATTTTCGGCATCACCAGAAATGACAAAGCTTCTAGAGCTGTGATTTTTTTAGTCTTTGATGTGTATCAATACTAAATTTCCTTGGTCTTCAATATGGTCCAGACATATTTTTGTTAACTCCTCTCGAGGACAAGCAAACGCCAAGCCAAAAATCATAGCCACTTTAAATGTAAATAAGTATCATCTGGCGCTTCATCCATGAATTTCGATATTTCTTCTTTTAAAGACTTAGCCTTTTTGGGTCTTAAACCAACGCTTTGTTTTTAAAGGTAGGCCGTCACTTTGAAAAACTTGCTTAAATATATGTTCTTTCGTAACTTAATGATACATTTTAGCATAGAGTATCCAGACCATAATGTATTGGGTTTACATGTTTTTGATAAATAAGAGAAAAAGGCCAGAAAAATCTCTTCTTTAAAAGACCTCACACCCTTACTTTGACACCAGCTCTCAAACATAACAAATTCTTTTTCATACCTGTGGCGAGTTTCATGGGCAGGAGATCTATACTTGCTATTTCTGGTGCTTCGATAATCGATGCTGGTAAATCGTCGTCAGAATCCATTGAAAATGTTTCCCCAATTTGGTTGAAAAATGCGTGACACAAAATTATTTTTGGTAGATGCATAAACAATTAATTTGTTGCTATGGATTCTTTGATAATTTATATGGAGTTATTAAAAATATGTACTTACATTTGTAAATTGCTATGCGCTAGTGCGTAAAAGTGATAGTTTGCCGCACGCTTGTGGAAAATAAATATTTTTGAACTCAGAACGTCTGATCGTGCGTAATAAGTACTTTGGGCGTTAAGAGTAGTACCGCCCTCAAATATAGAAGATCTGTCTTTAAACACTTTAGGGCGGTAAACTACACTTTCTGCCCTTAATACTTAAATAACTGTAAAGTTTTAACTATACCGGTTAAAGACAGCATTTAGACACAACAAAGTTGGTTTAAAATGCCATATTTTAACGTTAAAAATGTGTACAAGTATTTTCCGGACACTCTGTATTTGAAAACAACATACAATGTATATCTGTGACTTGTATACATATAGTGCATCTAATCTTCTACGATATTAAGACTGTTAGATTTAAATTTGATAATATGTTTGAAAGGAATTTTCATCGACTTTCCCATTAGGAAATGCCAAATTTTCTCGGAATTCATTCATCTTTTTATGATCCGAACGCAATGATGTTGGGGAATTTCTTACATAGCGCGATATTAAACGTCTTGTGGCGTGAAATCAATCGATTGGATGAAACCAATCTCTAGTCCCGGAAAATACTGTCTGGCTTAGGAAATGGAGACATTTGGATTTACGATTTGCGTGTATTGTTACATATTAACTGTGCGTGGCGCAAAGGAAATGTGCGTAATTTTCGAGATAAGATTTAAAATTTCGTATTGCTAAGAGTTCTAAAATTTTACTTTAGAACAAGATTTCCTAATGAATATGACAACAGAATAGAATTAAATTAGATGAGAAGATAGGGTCTTAATTCAAAAAATGAATTTTTTAAGAGGTTAGATGTGGAAAAAATCATATTAAAAGAAAATAATCGAACCATATTTGTTATAATAATTGGCTGGGATAATGAGTTAATTTTGAAGAATTGCGTAATTCATGCGCCTACATTAATGAGGACTCTAAATGTTCTTTTGACACATGTAATTTTTATAGATATTATTTTTGAAAGATGTTTAATGTTATTTTTAAATATTAATATTTTTAAACATATTAATTTTAAGACAAAATATTTTGACAGATGTCCTTTTGACATATTTTCTTGACAGATGTCATTGTAGGCAGGTGGTTGTTTTATTTCCGCCTTTTTTTTTTTATCTTGGGACAGTCTACGAAGGCTGATGCCTAAGTACTAACGTACCGTGGGTGTCTTAAGTGTGGCGAGAGCGAGTTTGTTCACACGGGACTTAAATATTTGTGATTGGTAGGAGAAGAAAAAACTTCTGAGGGCAGCAGGTTCCATAGTTTTGACACCCTAGGGATGAAGGTACGAAGAAAGCGGAAAGTTCGGGGCCTCTCTAACTGAACTGTAAAAGGGTGTATATACTGGCCAACTCCTCTGAGCAGAAGCCGTGAAAATACCTATAGAAGAGCGACAGATCTCCTACAGCTCGACGGTGGGCAAGAAGAGGAAGCCTTTCTATGAGCGTTGGATCATTAATAAGACGAACGGCTCTTCTTTGAATGGAGTCCAGAATGCCAAGTGTTGTAGGGGACGCCATTCCCCAGACATAAGAACAATATTCTAAAGTAGGTCTGATTTGGAATCATTTTGGAGATACAATATTTTGACAGATGTCCTTTTGACATATTTTCTTGACAAATGTTATTGTGGACAGGTGGTTACCGACACAACAATGTCTGGGGAGGCAAGTAGTCTGATGGGTATCCATGGGGGTCAAGTATTTCTGTATGTGGTTTAAAATCTACGTTTAAATGTAGGTTTTATCTAAATGATATTACTCAGACGGGGCAGGTCTTTCATAGGTAGTAGTTAATTGTAGAACATCCGTGGTTGCACTACCGAGTTGTCTAAAACGGGAAGTGAAATGCAGTGTCTGCATGTTTTGGTACTTGGACTGCGTTGGAGAAACTGAGACAAATATGGTAATCATCAAAAATTTCGGCACCTGCGATACCTAGTACTTAGGCCTCATACAAGCCGGCGAGGGCTATAATAATGATTTTTTATGACAGAAGCGAACAAATATAACTTAGTCTAAAAGTGCCATATTTTTAAAGATTACTTTTAGTATCATTTTAGGTATTACCTTGAATTTTAGGCAAATGAATAAAATATCCCTTTACCTACGTCAGTATTGGTTTTAAATATGGTCCATTTTTTTAATACCATATACCATACTTATCTTTAATGGTAACAAAATACTTCATATAAATGGTAACCAGTGGAGTCTTCAGCTCAAACTAAAAATAAGGGAAATCCTTGAGAAAACCGCAAAAACCCGTAGATTAGGATTTTTTGTAAGTTTTATTTTAGCACCTGTATGTAGCACCATTTTAAAATAAAGTTAGGTACGATTTTATCCCCTAAACGAAGTTATAGTATATTATTCTATATGGAGAATGTTGCTTTTTCTCCAAATAAAATATGCTATTTTATTTTTGTTCAAACGTCAACGAATTAATGCAAGAAACATCTGTGTTTATAAGTAATAATTTTTAAAGATAAGTGGGTTTGCAAGGCGGCTTAGACCGGTGTCCGTGAATAGTAATTAAACATCAAGCTGTCAGTGGACACTGTCAACAATAATTATTTTTTTAAAATTGCGTCTTCGATTGCGTTTTAATTTCGTATTGATAAACAGTTATTAAGTAAGTACAGGGTTATTCATTTAAAAGTAAACAGGGCTTTATTTTTGAACTTCCCTGTACTTTTTTAAAAAACGAATTTAGCCATTTTGTGTATTTTTTTTCCGTAGAATTAAATAATCTAATTAGAGAAACATTTGAAACCAAAACAAAAGAGTTACAGCACGAGTGACGTGTTTTTAAGATGGCATACCCCGTGTATTTTTATATCAATAGATAGAGATTTTTACGAAGAATTCGGTGATATATGGTTTGCTGGGTTTATTTCCCTCGGTTCTGCTGCAATTGTCTAAAAACTGCATGATACTATAAGGATAGTTTCCCCTGAAAAACCTGGGGGCCACAGGTCACAGGTGCTTATTTGTCAAAGTCAAGAATTTTAAAAATAAGTTTATTACTTTTTGGAGTAGTCTTATAATGAGGTTTTCGTCAGAAGAACGGCTTCAAATTATATTATATGCTAAAAATGATATGATATATCTATATCTAAACCGAGCAGCAAAATTACAATAAACAGAAAAAATTAAAATCGAGGTAGAATATGGTGGTAATAAGAACACTAATAACAAAAAATTATAATATTACTAATAATTTAAATGTTCTATATGACCCTCGTTATTTTCGAAACATGATCTATAACCCCTCCTTAGCCTTTCAAAGCTCGCCGATATGATTGGTTAAGACGATTAATTTCATTTACAATTTTTTCTCTTATTTCTTCCGTGTTTGTGTGGTCATTTTGGTAAACGACATTCTTCAGTGACCCCATAGAAAAGTGTCCAAAATTGTAATATCTGGACTATTGGGTGGCCATCTAATAGTACCATAACATCCAATCCACTGATTGTATCGGCGATTGAGATACTGCACAACTTGACGAACAGCATGGGGCGGCGCTCCGTCTTATTGCCAAATTATCTTGCGATATTTTTCAAGTGGCAATTCTTCTAAAATTTTCTCAATATCGTTTTCAAGATTAAAATATCTTTCTCCAGTTAAGGATCCCTCATAGAATATTGGCCCGACAATTCTATTTTTAAGCACACCACACCAGACATAAAGAGAAGACCTCCCTTGATATTTAATCTCTTGAAATTTCCTGCGATTTTGTCTTGCCCAGCTGTGCGTATTGCGTCGTTTAAACATTCCCTATGTAGTGAACGTAGCTTCATCCGTCCAAAGAATCGTTTAAAACAGGGTAGATCGTTATCTTGTTTATGGATTAAAATTTTGGAAACAAATTTAAAGCGAAGTTCTTTTTGTTTACGTGTTAAATGCTGCACTAGAAGAACGTGATATGGAAGATACTTAAAATATTTTAGTTTTCTTTTCTTGCAGGGCTATATCTCTAAATCTCTAACTGCGTCAGTAATTGACTTCATGGGATACAAAGTAAAATAATTTAAAATATCTTGATCCCCGTTTCTTTTTTTCATTGTAGTCCTTTTTCTAATATGTAACGATTTTGTTTCTTCGAATAAGACCTTCAGTTTTAAAATCGTTTTTACTAATATATTTCGGTGGAAATTTGCAATATATTTTCGTTGTGTTTCCCTGGCATTTTCTCCACATTTATGATAGGGAGTTATAATTTGAAGCCGTTTTTCTGATGAAAACCTCATTATAAAACTACTCCAAAAAGTAATAAACGTATTTTTAAAATTCTTGACTTTGACAAATAAGCACCTGTGACCTGTGACAGCTAGGTTTTTTTCAGGTGAAACTATCCTTATAGTATCATGCAGTTTTCAGACAATTGCAGCAGAACCGCAGGAAATAAACCCAGCAACCCCTATATCACCGAACTCCTCGTAAAAATCTCTACGACGTTTAAAAAAATATATGTTTTTAGCTTTAAAATAACACTTAATCTGATTTGACGTTTTTATTCTAAAATAGTTTCAGTTAAATTCATTACCCAGCTATGCTGATGATCTTCGACATTTTTATTCCCGTTTTTTTGGAAATAACGCGTACAACGTATACCCCATAAAAACATAAAAATGTATTGGAAAACTAGAAACTTCAATTATTTTATTCTGTCAATTGTACTGTTGGTAATGCGGTTAGTCCCTAATAGTTATAAATTCAAAAAATTATCGGCGCAAATAAATGGAAGTAAATCGTGTTAAATTAAGGCGACGCCAGAAAACGTACGATGCCTTAAAAAGCTTCTATTCGAAAATGGCCAAAGATAAAAGATTATTTATGAGTATTTGAAAAGCGGGTAAACACACTTATAGTATTATTGGAAACGAGTGGATATTGGAGATCTAGAAAGCAATAAAAAATGGAATCAAAAGAAAGTCACTTTGGGTGTGTGAGATTTGTTTTTTTCCTTTTCTGGTGACAAAGTCATAAATTATATTTTACTTGATGAGAGTACTAAAAGTTATTTTTCTTGCTCTTATTTGCGCGCAAAAGTATAATTTTTCGACACTGAATGCAGGAAAATATTTCTCAACGCTAAATAATTTGGCTACAATTTTTTAAACTTAAAAACGGTAACAAAATATATATTTTTTTAATATCTTTAAATGTCATCATACAAACAATAAGACAAAGTTACGATAAATGCAAGTCATATAATTTATAAAAAAAAATTTAAGTACACCCGCACACAAAAAAAAAGTTGTTTGTAGTTTGTACCTGTATTTTGACAGGCTGAATCCGAATTTGAAGTCCGTTTGGCCCGGTCACCCTCTGGATTTTGTGTAAAATGCAAAAACCCTAAAAATTGGAAAAACGGCAGTCATAGAAATAAAAATATATTTAATTAAATCTGGGGAAGACCGGCCAAACAAATTTTAAATTCGGATTCAGCGGGTCGAAATACATGTCCATAGGTGGGTCCGGTCAAAAGTACAAAAGTTTTTTTTTGTGTGTGCTGGTGTTATTTAAATAAATAAGTAATTTCGTTCTAAAAGATATGACAAAATAAAGTCAATTTTCGATAAAGCCCCCCATGAATGGCGAAACGTTAAGAAAATAGTCGTTTTAATCATACAAAAACCTATATCCAAGAAATTACAAGACATTATATAAAATATATACCCGTGGATAATTAGGCATTAGTTGTAATCTTAAAACTGTTAGAAAATTAAAAAAAAACCAAGGTTATTTGTCAAATTCAATCATTATATAAAAAAAAACATTCCCTTAATTTAAAATTAATTTAATAACATCAAAATTATCAAAATTATGTATTCGGTTGTAAGAGAAAATAAAACTAATAATACAAAAGTAGAAAAATATATTTTTTGCTACCTCAGTAGCGTGTATTACCTCCCCTTGCTCTTCTACATTGTTCCACCC
>JAHBCN010026059.1:0-10851 GCA_019359885.1 Listronotus oregonensis | reverse complement strand
GGATCTACTGTGACGGAATCCATATTGTCTATCATGTAAGATCTTATGTTTTCAGAAACTTTAAGATTTGGGAATTAATGAATTTTTCCATTACTTTGCAAACAACTGAAGGGAAGAGATATAGGTCTAAAATTTGGGAAAGGGGAAGATTTTTGGACCCTTTTTGGGGGACAGGTTGCACTGTGCAGTTTTTCCAACCCCCGGGGAAAAATCCCCGTGTCGTAAGAGATTCGAAAGAGGCGAGTTAAGATGGGTGCAAGCTCGGGAGCACTTTTTTTTAAGACGATTGCTGGTATGCCATCCAGCCCAGACGTTTTTTTAGTATTAAGAGAAGAAAGAATACGCTTGATCTGTTTGACTTTAAAAATTATATCGGACATTTTATGAGAAAAAGGGAGAACTGGGGAAGATTAATAGGAGGATTAAGAGTAGAATTGGCAGCAAATTTTTTGGCAAATAGTTCGGCTTTTCCTTTGGAGGTAGAGACAATTCCATCTTCAGAGATTAGGGGTGGAAAAGAATTTGTGCAAAAGTTCTGACTAATATTTTTGGCAAAGGACCAGAAAGCTTTACTGCCATTTGACTATTTTCTTCGATTATCGTGGTGTAGTGCACTTTGAATTTCTTCCACCCGGCCAAACAGTCAATAAAAAGTATTATTTGAATGTTATGCATCATTTGCGTGAGGCTATTCGCAAGAAACGGCCAAAATTGTGGCTAGACAACTATTGGTTTTTGCATCACGATAATTCTCACACTGCATTGGTTATTTGAGACTTTTTGGCAAAAAATTCTACTCATATCGTTGCTCAGCCGCCGTATTCGCCTGATTTAGCTCCGTGTGACTTCTAGCTGTTCCCAAAACCCAAAAGACCACTTCGAGGACACCGTTTTAAGTCGATTGAAGAGATTCAACGTGAATCGCTACGTACTATGAAGGCCATACCTGAAGACGGCGATTTGGCATGCATGGAGGACTAGAAGAAACGTTGGCACAAGTGTATTTTATCAGAGGGGAATAATTTTGAAGGGGGCGAAATAGATTTGGAAGAATAAATAAATATTTTTTCTTTTATAACAAAATTTAACTTTTTTTAAACACAGTATTATTCCTAAAAAAAATTTTTTAAAAAATAAATAATATATATATATATATATATATATATATATATATATATATATATATATATATATATATATATATATATATATATATATATATATATATATATATATATATATATATATATATATATATATATATATATATATATATATATATATATATATATATATATATATATATATATATATATATATATATATATATATATATATATATATATATATATATAAAGCTTTATATCAATAATTACCGTTATTTTTTACGATTCAAACAAAACAATCTTTAAAAAAAGTATGTTAGTTACAACAATTATTAAGAACGAAGATTCATTTTTGAATGTGTCCTAACAACTCGCAAACATGTCGAAGAGAAAATATCGAAAAAGATATTCGAGAATCCAAATTTTGATACGCATGATTTTTAAGCTTGTACTTTTTTGTGTGTTCATCAATTGCGTTTTTGGGTGACTGCATATAATTATTTTTAAATAGTTTGGTTTTAACAAGTTTGTGACAAATTTATCATCTTGAGAACATATCAATCGATATGATAACTAACAAGTGAATAATCTTGGGACTGATTAAATTACACCCGTATTAATATAAAATAAACAAAATACAAAACAGCTAGTTATAGTTTATAAATTCCGATAGGTATTTGTCAAGCAAAGAAAACAAGAAATTTACCGTTTGATTTCGATACAAATTTACAAGTAGCAATTTATGGAAATAAAATGCAGTAATGCGGCATTCTGTTGTTTACCTGATTAATTTCTCTTGAGAAACAGAGAGAAAATTAATCGAGAATAAATGGTAACAATAAACGATATGCAAGAATGCAACTTTCAATCCTTATGTTGCATTAAAGGAAAAAATAAATTTGTATGCCTCATACGGACAACGTTGTTGTTAAAAACTATCAACCAATTATCCAAGGACGGTGTTCTAAATGAAAATATTTGCAGTGAAAATATTTCCATGGAAATGGAAATATTAAAAATTTTCGAACTTGTCTTAAAAATATTGGAAATATTGGAAGAAATAAGAACGCATATACTTTTGTGCAAATTTGCCACTGGAAAAATAATTTCCAAATAGTATTGAGATTTTAAATTTGGTCATTAATGATTTTATCAAGAGAAAAGTTGTTAAAAATAAAAAAAAATTCGGAATTGTTTTTATTAAATCTTGTGCAAAAAATGGTCAAATTCTGACTTTCCTGCCAATTTTTGTAAATCGCTTTTTTACCTTGTTTTACTTTTAATTACTATAAATTAAGCAAAAGGTTAAAGAAAATATTTATATTTTTTAAAACCTAACAAATTTTTAAATTAATTAACAATTTAAGAAATTCAAAAAAACTTAAATATCCTTTCAAACAAATTTAATGTTTTATTGCGGTCCCGTTTTCTAAGACAGAGTCTTGCCTTCCAGGCATCGAATGGACCAAACCCCGGGCATGGCCCGGATTTCCTCGTAACTCATTCCACGCCTCTAAAATTTTATCCTTTTTTTTTTATATTTTGCGGCCAAAACCATTTCCCCCTATTTATTTCTTTAACTAATAACCCCAAACATTTTCTATAACATAAATCCGGACTACGTGCGGGCCACGGCAAAACCCTGATACGCTGCTCTTCCATCCATTCATCGATTTGCCGGTAAGTATTTAATTGCTGAAAGATAAAATTTCTGTCCGGAAATCGATCCAAAACAGAAGGAAGCATGATGTTCTGTAGTAGATCTATATATACCTCCGCATTGAACCTTCCTTCAATAAAGAACAAACACCAAATCCTTGTGCACTCAGCCACTTCCAAACATTTACGGAAAATCCCCCATATTTTGTCCTTTTGGGTATATTTTTCATCAAATCGTGTTCCTTGAGGCCTGTATACCAAGTATCCCATTGTCCCCGACTGAAAGACTTTTTCATCGGCAAATATCATATTTTCCCAAATATCGGATGTTCCAAGTAAAATTGTAGAGCAAATCCAATGCGTTGTTCTTTACTTGCATTTGTTAAAAACGGTTTTAAGGCTGCTGGGTGGTAGCGCAATTCGGACATTTGCCTTATTTTTCGCCGTGCCGTTTTAAACGATGCTGAGAAATTGCTTTTCGTTTTTGTTGTAACTGCAGATTTAAATGGTTTGTTTCCCAAAACATTAACTAAATTATTGTCTTGTTCTTGATTCGATAGTTTAGGGCGACCATCAGGGCCGTATCTAGGTATGGCCGCGCCCTTGGCGAAGCTTAACATTTGCCCCCCCTCCCACAGATCGGGGGATTTGGGAAGTATGGAATACCCCCTAACGAAAACGGGGTTTTTTTTTCAGAAATTTTACAAAATTAAGGTGCAAAGTTGTAGGTTTAAAATTTTTTGATCCTATAATTTCGTCTCTATAAAATACCAATTTTGTGGTAAAATTTGTGTCAAATTATATATTTTCTTTAAAAGAAAATATTAGCCCACTCTTTGAATGAGACATGATTTACATAAAACAACTGTTTGTAAATGACTGAAAGAAGTGGAATGTAAGTTAGCTATACATCCTTATTTGGGATAATTAAACTTAGAATATATTTGTTAACAATAAAATCCTAGTTAAAAAATACGGGATACAGCCCTACTAAAAGGTAACTTTAAAATTTAATAAATTATATAATATGCAACAAAATACCATTTAAAACTTATATTACTTGTTTTACATAAACTATTTGAAATCTTTGAAAAAAAACATAAAAAAGTTTTAAAAAAAAATACATTAGCTGAAAAAAAAATTGTTTCTGTTTTTTTTAAAAAAAAAATATGACACATTAGAATAAAACTGATAATGCATTGATTATTAAAAAACTACCAGAAAAATACTTAAAAAATTTAGTCGGTGCTACCAGGATAGTTGTATAGGGGGTTTAAACTGTTCAAGAATGACAAGGATTTGCTTTTTAAAATTTTACTTTTTATGTATGCTTGTTACCGTTTGAGGATTTGGGGCAGCAAATAACAATTAAAAATTATTCTGTAATCAAACATATTTGTTTTTATCACAAATTGATACAATTAGGTGGATTAACTGGGTTCCTACTTTATAAAGTTAAATGTTAGAAAGTCCATCATAAGTCAAAACGATTTTCTTGCTTTTACCAAGGCAAAATCGTTGATGATATATTAAAAAAAATTTTAATTTTTTCCAAGCTGTTGGTAGAAAAAAAAACAAGTGTGCACCAAATATATAAAATCCAATTTACCGCAGCTTAAATTTAAAAAAAATTAAAAAAATTACATCCTCGCTGGGAATCAGAATAAATTTATATTTAATTAATAATTAATAATTTTTTTTGTCTTACTATTTAAAAAAAAATTCAAGGAAGATCTTAGTTGAAAATGTTTTTCAAATTGTTCTGTTTTAATTAATTTATTTAATTCATTTTGCAAAAAAAAAATAATAATATGACTGCATTACTGACAACTCATAAAAAAAAATTTCATGGACGATTTGGCGCCCCCTAGGTATGGCCCTTGGCGGTCGCCCATCTCGCCACCCCAGATACGGCCCTGGCAAATTTTCCCGCTTTCCCCCCCAAAGGAATGTGTTTCCTTCCTTTTTTTTAATACTTTTGGAGGCTCTTCCCCACATCCCTTTCTTAACCTCTCTGCTCAATATAATTAATAATTAAAATTTTTTTACCAAAAATTGTTTGGCATTTTAAAAATATTTTTAGACATGACAACGGACACCTCTGTTTCTTTATTAGATTTTTTAACAGGTATTTATATTCAGTAGAAGGTGGCATGTTATTTTACAAAAAAGGGAAAAAAAAAAATAGCCTAAGATTTAATGGCCGTTACTGAACATATATTATTACGACTATGATGATGAATAATCAAAGTCTCGAACTCGGGGATTCACCTATTATTGCTTGTTGGTACTGGCTTTAGAAAAAGTTGAATTACATTCTCATGGAAAAGACATTGGTGTTGAATACAATATTGAAGGTGTTGATGACATCGATAAAGATAACATGTGTGTTGATCGAGTTGCTGAACTTGTGTCTCGTGGTCGTGTGTAATTACTTTTTTACAAATTTTTTTTTTTGTATTTATAAAAACCCCAGTGAGATCGGTTGTTAAATTTAGAATGGACTTAGCAATTGTTAAAAGTTAACAACAGTTTAGAATGTTTAACAAAATATCAGATTTTGACAGATTGCCTACTAAAATCATTAAAACACTGACAATGACGTTTTGTTAAACATTCTAAACCGTTTTTAAATTTTTTAACAATTGAAAAGGACTAAATTTAACAACCAATTTGGCCTAAAATTTCCATTTATAATTTAGTATTCTGTATTTTAATTTTGGAAACTTCATTGAAGGTTAAGAGAGTTTAGAATATTATTCTCATGTCTGGGGAATGGTCTCCTACACTTAGTTTTTTTGACTTCATTCAAAGAAGGATGTTCGTCTTATTAATGTTCCCCAAATTATGAAAAGTTTCTTCTTTGCCCACCGACGGGCTGTAGTGGATATATTGCTCTTTTATAGGTATTTTCATGGCTTCTGCTCCAAAGAGTTCCCCAGAAAAATTTTTTCTGGCATTTTCAAAGAGCCCATGTAGCCTTACTTTTATGCACCTTTTACAGTCCAACTTGAAAGGCCCCGAACTTTCCACTTTGTTTATTTTTTCATCCCTAGAGTGTCCACTTTCAAAGGGGCGAAAACCCCCCCTTTGGGGCGCTGGAGGCCTGGGGGGGGGCGGTGGGCCCCAAAAAAAAATTGGGGGGCGCTGATTTGATTTTGGGGGGCGATGGGTGATTTGTAACGTCAGCTACTTCATATTTTAAAATTCAATGAAATTAAAACCTTTCACTACACAACATCCATTTATTATTTAAATATATTAAATATTTAATTTTTTTAATGCGTTCACAACGCTATTTATATGTTAAGATATTTAGTAATAGGTATCAAACACTGAAATATATTCGTGTCTTCAAGTGTCGCAGGTGAGGTGCCCACCTCTGAAGACACGTGTTAAAAATATGTATATATTGTTGCGGTCAAGCAGGCACTTCCCGAACGCGGGTTTTTTTTTTACCTAATCTAGTAAAATTAAAAAAAAATAAAATTAAGCTTAGAATGTTTAATTATAACACGTTTGGAGCAAACAAATATTGGACGATTTATTTGTGCAATCCTGTATTTTAGTCCGTCAACGTTCGTGTGTGTTTTCGGAGTGCAGGTGCCCAAAACACAGCCGCGGCTTGCGACCGTCCGGCGACTGAAGTGACTAGAGGGTGTCGTTCGGGAAAGGGTTCGTTAAAAAAGGGAAAAAGTTTTTACATTGCTGGATCGTCGGATGAATAACGAACCTAGTTTTCTTTTTTGTGTACTTATTGTCGGTTCGAATCGTTTTTGGGTATATACCTATTTTGGGAATTAAAAAAACTTTTTTCTTTGTTTTAAATATTTTTTGACCAAAGACTTAATTTGGAGGTTTATTTGTAGGTTTTATTGATTATAGTTTTTAAAAGTTTTATTTCAAATATGTTTTTAAAATAATAATTATACCAAAATAAAATACATGCAAATAATTTCTTTATTTAAGAAAACTATCACATTTTTTTGAATTCATTACCGATCGAGTCCGACCGGCATCGGCATCATAATAAAGTGAATCGGTTGCGATCGAATCTTTTCAAAGTGAATGAATCAAATGAATCGATTCAGAAAAGAATCGAACTTTCCACCTCTAGACGTGACATTTCGCCGCATGCCGCATCTCATTTTGCTCCCCCCCGCCACTCTGCCCGCACCCCCATACTTTAATTTTAAAGTTTAATTATAATTGCTCAATGTTGATAATTTTAAATAAAATATACTCTTAATATTGTAATTGCAATAATAGTGCTCTCTCTGGTAGGAAAAGTGTCGTTTAGAATATAGGTTTAATTAAATTCCAGGCGAGACTAATATGTTAAGATTTTTAAGGTGACGAAAAAGTGAGGAGCGCTACAAAATATCTGATTTTCAAAGTGGGCGTTAGACAAAATAAGTTTGAGAACCTCTGCAAAAAACCTGCTACCCGCAAAAATTTTTTTTTTCCCCCAAATCTCCAAATATTTAAATCTTGGGGACACTTACTACATACCCTTAAGACAAACACGGTAGGCTTCAGCCTTCATTCCTCCCCCAAATAAAAAAAAAAGGGGTTTTTAAATGGATAAATTAAATTTGATTTTTGTATTTATTATAAAAAAAAATTTGTGTTCACTGTTTTAAACACATGAGGAATACCAAATTTTACTAACCTCTGATGTTATCATTTTAATACTATTTATATATTCATAATTTTTTTATGTTCAAGGTCATTGTTTCAATGACCAATCCTTAAATTATTCGCACTACCGAACTTGAATATTAATGTTCACTTTTGATTTTAACGGATGTTTTCAAAGTTTTAACAGATAAAAAATTATTTAAATTCTCGAAGCGTCGGGATTATTTAAATTGTCGTTAAATAAAGAAAACATTGTTTCCGCTGGTAAGGAAGTTAATAGACAGTGCGTTTAAAATATCCTGTACAAATTTATTTATATTTTCTGTATCAGAGAGAACATCTTTAGGAACAAAATAAAATAAAAATAAATAAATTTTAAACACAGTTGAAATAGAGCCCCCAATTTAAAAGGCGGTGTGCTTTGTAACCAGAAATTTAAGGTTGTTTGGCATTTGGAGATATCTTAAAAATAATTTTGAGTTATATTATGAAATTTAGAAAAGAAATCTGTATATTTCCAATTCCAACAGGTCGAGCATCTGGAAAATGGATACATGAGGTATTCCAAAAGATTTTTCAAATAAAAGTATGATATGAAAAAATTTAGCAATTTTAATTTGTTGCCAAATTTTTTTATAATCCCCCTAGTGCAAAAATTATTACCGAAAAATTTTTTAGGTCACGAATATAATATAATATTAAAATATTCGTGACCAAAAAAAATTTCGGAAATTTTAAAGCTCGGGGGGTATTGGTAAAAAATTTTGAACCCAGTATAAATTTCGAAAAAAATATAAATTCTACTTCAAGATTTTATGCTTAACAAAATGAAGCTTTTTCTTAGAAATTTAAAAAATAAAAATTCCTAACTTTAGTTACATATAACCTTTATAAATAACTTAAAGACATCTTATTTTCCCCATTTTTTATCAACTTTAATCTACTAATATTAGTGGAACATCATTTACTTTTGATAATTATGATTTTTGTACCTACTTCAAGATTTTATGCTTAAAAAAATGAACTTTTTTCTTAGTAAAATAAAATGCAAATTTTAACTTTAGTTGCATAGAATTTTTATAAATAAAAAGGCATCTTATATTTCCATTTTTTATTAACTTTCATCTACTAATATTAGTGGAACATCAGTTACTTTTGATTATTAGTCTGAAGTGCCCTATCTATGTCTTGTTTCGCTGATGCTTTAAAAAACGTCTAGGCGGCCATGAAATGTAAAAAGAACGTAGTAAGGCCCCGACTTAAAAAATGTCAACTACGTAAAAAATAGATTATTAGGTACATCTAATTTTTAAAAAAACTGAATCACAACAGAAAAAATACCTATGTTAGTATAAAAATGGCTTTAGACTTAACAAAATACGGATAGTGTATTTTGTGCAAAGAATATTCAGACTTAAAAAAAATACCATCGTCAGCTTCCTATTTATCAAAACGCATTGAAGATCTTAACTACGAAGAAACCACGGATAAAAAACTGTTTACAAGAATCAAGAATATCTAGTAAAATCTTCAAGTAAATTTAATAAAATATCTAAATTCAAATTAAATAAACTTGTGTCTAAATATTTTATATATTTTACTAAACATAGACATTTTTTCCGACAAATTTCAGTTTTAAGTCCTATTTATTTCCATTAAAAAGAGAAAACTTTTTGTTAAATTTGAACATCACTTAAATTTATTACAAACATTTGTTATTAAATTTCTTATTTAGTATTAATGTAATAAATAATTTTTTAAAATTTGACAAATCAAATTTGCATAAATTTTTTTTTTTATAAGCAAAAATATTCACATATATCTGTATAAAAAAAAGAAGGAAAAAAATAATACTGGACCTTGTGTCGTAACAAGCCGTTTCAGTCTGACGTCAAATTTAACGGTAATTGTTTTTAAATTGCGGCTTCACCCATTTTTGGCCATGAAAATCGAAAAATTTAGTTATAATTTGATTTTCTCAGAGTGAATTCAATTTAAAGGACTTTATTTTTTTTTGCTTGAATTTTTTATAGAATAATTTTTCTTAAAAACTTCTATTGTTTTTTTATGTTTATTAAAAATAAAATAATTTTTATATACATTTTTTTGAAAATATTTGTTTTTTGATTTTTTTATATTTTTTAAAAAATTGGCAAAATTTACAAATTATTTTTTTTTTGAGTAGTCAAATATTTTTATTCTTAAAGTTCATCAAAAATAGAATTTAAAAAAAAAAATAAAAAATGTCAATTTTTCGATTAAAATTTTAATTTGAAAAATCCAAAAATTGATATTTTTAATTAAAAAAAAATGTCTTTACACCTAGAATATTAACCAAATCACTAGAAAACTTAAATGAATGCGTTTTGTTGACGAAAACCTTGAAAAATACTCATTTTTTATCTTCAAAATAAAAACTAACATCAAAAAAATTTTTTTAAATTTTTATTTAAAGGAAGAGGTTTTACAACGCCCATTTTTTGAGATGTTAGATAAGTCAGAAGTCCGAGAGAGCTTAAATTGGCGAATAGGGTGCATCGTCTTTATATAAAAAAAAAGATTTGTTTTTTTGTAGACTATACTTCAAGTCCCAAAATTTTTCCCAAAGACGCATCGCTCCCTTTTAGAGTGCCCCGGGTTGTGTGGGGTCAGGGGAATCTTCCAGTGGCGGGGCATTTTTGAAAATAAATGATAAAAAAATTTGTCAAAACATGAAAATATTTTTACAAGCAAAAGTTATTTTCCCAAATTTTTATCAACCTTTTTTGTAACAAGCCTATATTATTTTGGTATTATTCGGATTAATGAAAAATGTAATTTTTTTGCTTAATTTTGCACACCTCCCATTTTAAGGTCATAGAACAAAATTTAAGTTTTTTTGGGGATTTCTCAACGTTTTTTAAAAAAAATACATTTTTACTTTAATTTTACCTTTTTCGATTTTATTTTGCTACATGAAAAAAATTATAAAATTTCAGTCTTAACATAAATTAAAAAAAAATGTAAAAACAGAACGATAGACAATCCATGTTACACCGACTTGCCAATTCACCACCGATCTTGCAAATTCAATATTAAATACGTTATTTACACGCATTGCTTCATCAAAAATATCCACTATATAAAATAACACGAAAGCCCCAAGATCATCAGCTCGTGAATCAATAACTATTTCGGGTCTTTCGAGTTCCATTTTAGGATTTCCCTATCGAGGATATTTTTGATCAAACATTCGGGCCGAGCAAAGCAAGGTTCGCATACCTTATAAAAATGTCATAAAGAAAACAATACAACTTGGCAACAGGTTCATTTTTAAATTTCGGACGTAAACGTTTTACCTACTTTTTTTTTAAATTTTTTTTCCGTACTTTTTTAGTGATTTTTTTAATATTAAAATGGTATGAGTTTTTTAAAAATTTTCGTGCAAAGACAAATTTAAAGGAAT
>JAHBCN010026058.1:0-10808 GCA_019359885.1 Listronotus oregonensis | reverse complement strand
TTGTGTCTGTATTGTGTTTTGTTGTACTTACCCCACCTGTTTACCAAAAATTCAAACATGTGTAAAATATTAAATCTTGACCTAAAAATATAAATTTTCTTTTAGTTATTTGTAATATCCAAACTCAAAACAAATGCAAAAAAACCACAGGTAAAAAAAATTGAAAAAGAAATAAAGACTTGCAATACATAAAAATTAACCGAAAGTCACGAATATCATATACAGCGTGGCCAAACAGGACAAAAGAACTAAAAAGTTTTCAATTCAAAAACAGTATTTTGGAGTTATGACCTGCATGGTCTAAAACGATAGTTAACCAAACTTTACTATATATTATTCCGAAGTAAAATTTGAGACATAAACTGAAATTATAGCTCCTAAATTTAAACTATCGTGCTTCAAAAAATTATTCTGTAACGTAAAGTTTTTAGCGATACCGGCACTTTATCACTTTGTTTTGGCAACATCTAACATCTGAATTAAAAAGAAAATGTATATCGCAATACATATTTTTATTTAAATAATCAAATAATACAAATTATTCTTTTTATCATGGTTTTTACTTTAAGGTGTGTTGTGTGCTTTATTGACAAAAGATTATTGTAGGATATTTTTTTTAAACATCATGGTTTCAATTAACAAGCTTTAACTTTAGACTATGACATACATTTTAATTGTGAACATTTTTTTTAATAAAATTGGGTTTCTATTTTCAAATTAAAGGTATTTCATAAGAGGCGATTATTCGAATTTCATCGTAACTGACCCTATATAATACCGGTTTGAGTAAAATTTGGTGAGCTGTTCTTTTAGACCATGCTATAGTATTATTATATAATTTTTTTTTTAAATTATTGTTTTAGTACATATAAATATTATTAAGGGTATTGTGTGTATTATTCTTTAGATTTAAATATTTTTTTAAAAGAAATGTAATTTGCTTTCAGTGATATTCTTTCAAGTTCTATACTTCTTCAAAATACATTCCTAAATCAAATTGTTCAAAAAAAATATTAAAAATTATTAATTACCAAATATTTTTAGGACTTTTAAATAAAGGAGCCTAGGTCAAATGCCGCTTTCCGTAAGATTAGCGAAGTTAAGACACCCAGACTCGGTGAGTAACTGGATGGGTCACCGCCAGTGAACACCGTTTACAATTGGCTGTAGTTATGAGTCCACATTAAATCGTGGGACCCGTCTGGATGACATTATCCAGAAGTTAAATGAGGGCTAGTCCAGAGGTAGGTTTGGTCTTATTTGTATAATGTCATGGTGTACTACCGCGTTGTTTAAAATGTGCCGAAATCTATTTACTGTATGTTTTGGTACTTCGATAATGCAAACGAAACTGGGGAAAAATAACTTACTCCAAAATACTGTTTTTAAAGTCAAACATTTTTGGTCTATTTGTCATATTCGTCCACGTATCCTTTGACGAGCTGTACATATACTTTTTAATTATCGTTTATTTAGAATAAACATTTTTTATGTTAACTTTTTTATAAATATCCTTAATTAAAAAGTTTAAACTTTTATTTCTTTTAAAGACTACATTTACTTTTAAAACGAAACATTTGAATGTGGTCTATCTGAAATAGTTTTAGTTTTTACCCTTGTCATTTTTTATAAACAATTTATTTTTACAAAATGTTTGTCTTGAGTATTATATTTTTGAAAAATAATATTTTTAAGAACCGTATTTCGCTGGCCAGTAAAAATTGTTTATAACACGCGCTGCTTTTAACGAACATCTCATTTTTGTGAAAAATCTCTTTCGTTGTTAATTATTCGTCATTGTTTTAATAACACTGTTTTTTTATTACTTTGTGAAAAAAATCAAACGTTTTTTGTATGTACAGCTTTTTTTGAGCTCTAGAGAACAAGTTATTAAAAATTTCATAGGTCTGATTGCTTATAAGGCAAAGGTAAAAAATCAAAGCCTTGATTAGAAATTCATAAATTTTTAAGTACTTCAACTCAAAATCAAAAACCGTTGCCTTTAAAAACCCATTGCAGTTTAAATATTAGGGTAAAATAAACTAAAGAACAAAACTCATCCAAGTACTTATACAAAAACAAGACAACAACAGACATAGGAAAACAAATAAACCAAAATCTAAAGGTAAAAGGAATAAGATTGGGTGAATATTTAATATACTTAAGCTACCGACAGAATAGGTAATTAGTTAGACAGTTAAGACACTTCTGAAAGCTAAGGATGGGTTTAGTAGGTTATTACTTAAAATCCATAATAATAACGCTTTTAAAAATGTATCTATGATAGTGATCTCTAAGACCATTTTCTCTAAATAATCATATAGAAAAAAGTCTAGGTTCGTAAAATCGGGGAATCTGGATGGCCAATAATGCTTCCTATCTTATATCATAACTTTGCCTCTAAACATAGGCATGATGTACTGATTAACTGTCACACTTTGATGTATTGGTGTTCAATCAAACAAATACCATAACCTTACCAATATCACTAGCTAAAAAATCTAAGTACCTTTCCCGGACAAATTTTTGTAAGGATATACGTCCCACGATGCAACTATTATATTGTCAAAAATGTATATATCTCCTCGATCATTGATATTGTCAAATATTCCTCACAACACGTTGGTTTTAAATGAGTATCTACTGATCACGACATTCGATCATAAAACCGGGAATTTGGAAACTTACTGATTCGTTTGAAAAAAAGTTGTTTCTCTTGTTCACAAAATTTTACACCTAAATAGACTGGGGGAGTAGTGACGTAAGCGACGCCATGTTTTTCGAGCGCTGTCAAACCGTAGGTTTCCAAACAACTTTTTTGATGGTGGGTTTTATATGTGTTCTGGACTATTTTTTGTATTTTCGTGTTTTTTGGAAGTTTATTGCTGTTTTTTTGTATTGGTAAGTGTTTATTCATATGTTTTACATACCACTAAAGCAGATATATGAAATATTTCCATAGGATTCCGCCTAAATTTAAGATACTATTGATTTTGTAAGAGTTGGCTGAAAATGTTATTTTGGCTCAGCATTAGTTTATTGTTTTGCTCTTAAATAAAACCAGTTTAAACAAAGAAAACCAAGTTTTTTGTTAGGTAATTTCTGTCTGCTTCTCTGGTACTTTTAATCCGTTATTATATTATATGTACTTATATATTATTATTATTATTATACTTAGATAAAAATATGGCAAAATTTCATATGTAAATGGTAATGTTTTCATTCATAAAATGTAAGTGGTTCTGCATTTGGGGTATACAAAGTAAATTTCATATAATGTTAGTTACTTGGTTAGTTATCATAAATGTATTTTTTATACTCGGTTTTATATTTTAGAACAGTAAAAAACAAAAAATTAACAGTAGCTTTTTTGTTTTAGATCTGTTGTGCATCCATTGTGTTGTGAAGTACAATGGCTTCTAGTGTAGTGGACATAGAACATATTTTGTTTTCCCAAGAATATGTGGAAGCTACCAACAAAAAGAATATTTTTGAAAGGGCTACAAAAGTAACATGGCAAAAAGTTATGGACATTGCCAAAAAATCCACCGGGCAATTTAAAAATGAGCTGTGGCTAATGGCAGAAAAAATAGAATTACAGCCAGCAATTTTTCTTATGTCCTGTCTGCTGTGAAGAATCATAGATATCCTCCATCATTGTTCTCCGAAACTAACAGGTATTTTGCCACTAATATAATATAAATTTTTAATAGTGATTTTAATATATATGTTTTTTTAGAAAGTTACACTTTGGATGGTGTTAAAGCCATACAGTGGGGTCAATGTCATGAAAGTGATGGTGTCAGGAGTCCTAGAAAAGAATAGGCATGTCAAAGTTCAAGCAACTGGCATATGGCTGCATGAGTGTGGATATCTGGGGGAAACCCCGATGGCCTGAAAACGAGTGATGATGCCATAGTTGAAATTAAATGCCCCTACAAGCATCAGGAATCCGCTAAGTCCCTATTAAATTCTCTTAGTGATAGAAAATACATTTTGTATAAAAATGAAAGTGGCAACCTTGATTTAAATAGAAGTCACATCTATTATGACCAAATCCAAGGTAACTTGTATTTAACAAAAAGAAAAATTTGTTACCTAGTGATTTGGACCCCAGAAGAAAGTGTCATTTATGATGTTATTAGGGATGAAGAATGGCACAACAACATAAATTTGTTAAAGGATTTTTATATTTTAAAATATTTGCCATTTTTATGTGGAAATAAATAATTTATCAACTATGCCTTTTATTTTTTATCCCCTTAATTTTTTATAATTCGTAATTCTCAAATGATATATAACATGCAATCATAATTTTCAATAAAAACGACCATAATACTTAGTATAATTTATTAACAGGTTTTTTCTTTAAATCCAAAAAAAATAAGTTTAACTTCTCGAGTTTTCCTTTGACCTTCTCCAACTCTTTTTGCAAAAATAAATTTCAGCCCTCAGCAGTTGCGGAAAAATTAAAATCAAGGTCCCTTACTGGTACTTGGCACAAGCTCACATTCTACCAAATCACTGGCCAAATTGTCGGCAGCTTCCTTTATTTGAAGCACCAGGCTTCGGAGAAGTGGACGAGCTTGTACTGGGCATGGATAAGTTTGTATTAAGTACATCTTTAGCCTGAGTGTCAACTTGAACATCATCGTCAATTAATGACCTTTTCCTTAAAAAGTCAAGCTTGTTAAATAAATAAAATAATATAAGTTAGCAGTATAAGCTTACCTAGGTTTTTTTTGACAATTTTTTCTAGTTTATCCTCGGGAAACCTCTTTGCTATATTATGCTCAAAAATAATTGGGACCATTCTTTCTATTTTTGTCAACAAAATGACAACTAAGTATACCAATGCATGGATTGAAGGCTGTCTTTATCCTTTCGCCTAAAAGAAACACAATATGTAGGTACAATAAACAGACTAGAAACCTAGAAATATGTAATTACCTTAGTAGGGAAATCCATTTCTTTCTTTCCAGGGGATCTTTTGGAAATCTAAAGAAATTACAGGTCCGTTGCTCGCTATAATACTTGCAATCTGGCGCAAAACACATTACCATACTTATTGTTGGTGTACTCAGCTAAAATAACAAAAATAAAATGAAATAAATCAATAGAAATGATTATAACATAACCTTAAAAGTTATGCATTTTCATAAATTTCAAGATTATTTACTAAAAAATGGTACTTTAAAAACTGAATTTTAAAAAGATTTTGCTTATATGTGTCTAATTATCATACTTACGTTTTTTTAAATATTCAGTAATAATAAAATAACTCAAAAAAAAGCTGCTTATGGGGATTTATAATGTTTCCAATGTTTGTTTGGAAACCTTTTGGGTGACACTTGACAGTTCGACCGTTTGTGACGTCACACTCCCCCTGTCTATTAAAGCAATCCTTCACCGGACATAAACATTCTTTTACCAAGTGCAGATTGCTTAACTTATTTTAAAATTAAAAAGCAAAAGTATTAATCTTTTTTACAATTCTCCTATGGTGGAGCGATTCCGTAAGTCTATCGTGTCGTTTTTTTTTTGAAAAAAAAAAGCTGAGAACCAGATCAAACCTGTTAGGTTTCTTTGGTATGTCACCGGGCACATGAAATCGTATTTTACGACATTTTTTTGTGGTCTCGAACTTTTTAAATTAATAAAAAGTGATTTTTTTTTAACTTATAAAAAAATTGATTTTTTTTTTTGTTTCCACCGCCATAACTTTAAAACTATCAAAGATACCGAAATTTTTTTTGTGTCAAATTAAAGCCCACACTGTAGCGCTTTTAACCTTATAAACAGTTTGGGCACAATTCGCAACTTTCTATACCTCTTAAAAAATCATATAAACTAAAAAATAAATATTTTTGGTATTGAAATTTTCACCCAATCGATAAACTTTTTTATTTTTGAAAATATTTTCATACATGCAGCGAAGAAAATATAGCCAAATAATAACAAAAGTTTTTTGAAAAAAAATTTTTTCCTAGAGCGTATCGTTTGGCAACATGTTTTATTTTTTTTTTCAGACGTAAAAAAGTATTATCAAGGACCCAATAGCCCCGCATGCGGATAGCGTGCGTAGTTAAGTAATACATTAGTAGTGGTGGTTGTCGAAATTTAGAAAGAAAAAGAGTGTGCTGTATGTATTTAAAATTTTAAAACAAATGAAGCGAATTATTTGTAAAGAAAATTGTGTATGATGGATACAAATCTGTTTTGCAAAGACCTAGAACAGCTATTAATTCTCAAATCGCTGGTCGGGCGACCACCATGTCACAAGTGGTCCGCGGAGAAATTTTACTAGTCCGCGGACAATTTTCGATCCGCGAAAAAATTATTTATTAAAAAAAACAATAATAACTATATTTTGGTCCGCGGGCACAAAAAAGGTTGAGAAACGCTGAATCTAGAATACAAGGGTTGTTATCATTACTATTAAGTGCTGAAAAAAGGCAGGACAATCTAGCAAAAAAAATTCTGTCAAAAAGATGATATTTTAAATGGCGAAATTAAAATAAAATATCATAAAGACTGTCGTAAAACTTACACAGATTCTCAAAACTATTATCATAATTTGCAATCAGACAGTGGCGCCGCGCCGGTCCTTCAAATTATTGTGACACTAAACTTAAATGCCATAGTTTTAATATTAGAAAAATGTGTTTTTTTTGCAGCAATAGTAAAAATAAAAAGAAGAAAAGTTATATAAAAAATCTGTTTAAACAAGTAATTTAAATATTATTAGGTACCTTCATAGTATAGTTGGTACCTTTATATTATTTTATATTTTGTACTGGAAACAAAATACGAATTTCAATTTTATCCTTATAAATCCTGTTTAGGGTATTTATTTTTTTACCAATAAAGTACTGAATCTTTTTAGGTAGTAGAAAAGCTACCTATCAAAAAAGTAATAAAGCTGCCAGGAATGGAAACGACATTAATATGATATCTAAATTACGTGGCTATAAAGGTTTATTTGCGTTTGATGAGAAATATCATAAATTATGTTACAGCCACTACATCTCTGAAAGAAACATAAAATCACAATGAAATATAGAAAATTCTGGTTTCCGAACCTACACGAAAATAGTTCGACAATATCTACCTTTTCTGCGAGTATTGGTAGTGATGTTCAGATAGATCTTTTACGTCCCAAAGAAATGTCCAAAAAATTTAAACTTTATTAAGAGCTGCTGCCATAATACGTAGTGCAATGGCTTTGTGTCAAACAAAAAATTGAATTTCCAACATGTACTTGTGTGAAAGAAGAACTAAAATGTTGTAAAGGAGTGTAAATTTTGTTCCTGCAATATCATTATTAAAGATTTTAAGGCAGAAATGGATTAAATTTACGTAAAATGCTACTAATGAAGCGCCTAAATAACTACTTACATATTACTATTTTGGGTCTGTAAAAAAATCACCCACGGAATTGGATGATTTTTAGAATTTGCAATGTAAAATATTCTTTAAGTATTATTATTTAAGGCAAAAAATGCGGATGATGTAGTTTTCACCAAGAAAAGCGCGCAATAAAAATTCTAAAAATTGGTCATTATTTGACATTTTATTTTAACTATTTACGATCTACATGTAATAAATTCATGCGATCGCTTCAAGACGTTTACAGTGTTGCTAAAGCGGAAATATTATTAATTTATAATAAAAAACTTTGCCGTTACCATAAGGATAATTTTCATTAAATCAAAAATATTTGAATTTCAAGCCAGTTACAAATATAATTAGGGAAAATAAAAAGCCACTTTAACTAACCAGCACTAATCATGACCGACCAGAACAGCGCATTTATAATAAAAAAAAAATACAATTTAACGAGAAAAACCTAACCGGAACTAACCAGAACTAGATCATAGTTTGAAAGTTGTTGTTTGTTAGTTCTGGTTAGTTTTTTATATAAAAAACAACCTTCAATAATAACAAATTATTACAAAAAGTCTGGCAACATTGCTTATTCAAGCAGCATTCAGACATGTCAAAGAATAGCTTCGTATCATCTCTTTATATGGAAAAAAAGAATTATATATTCCTGTTTAAAAAATACCTTTAACGAAGCCCTAGTTTATATTTAATGTATGTACTATATTTCTCAAATTTAATTAAAAGACACAAAGGATCCGCAATTTTTTTGTTGCTAAAAAATGTTTAAAAAATAATGAAGTTTTGAATGTATAATCAAAAAAATAACGAATCCCGTGGGTGGTTTTCTTTACTTCAGCAACCAATAAAAAAAAGTTGAATAAACCTACTTATTAGGTGGGTAATTAATAACAATGATTGATATTTTTATATGGGTTTAAAAAATCTACCCACCTGTTTTGATATTTAAATTTTTTCTTTTTCTAAACAACTTAAGCAGCCCTTAGATCTGCGTTTAAACCTGTTGATACAACTTTACGCTTTACCTACTACACTTCCACCGGACCGTAAGATCTTTGTAGTCGGCTTAGCTTCGCTAAGCTCAAGCGCGCAAAAATATGACTTTGGCCGTAAAAAAAATATTACTGACTGAATACTATAAAAGGAATCTAAAAAATTTTGTTTTAAAAACTTTTTTAAACATTAGCTACAATTTGGCCGCAACATGTATGTATAAATTTTCAATAATAAACTTTTTTTCTCGATTGCCTAAAATTACGCTACTGAAAATAACAATTTTGAGTTTTTCGTACTATTTTAAAAAATTTAACAAAAAAATATCAGCTTCAAGTCGGACGTTGTTTGAAGCGCTATTGTCTACACTTTAATCTAAAAAAAAAATTAACTTGATAAAGATGAATATTATTAAAGATAGAGCAGTGGAGAAGTTAAAATACATTGTTTTATTGAAAAACCGATTTTTTTTGGAGTTTTTTCGAAATAAAAAAACTCTCGACCACTAAAAAATGTCGTAAAAAGTGATTTCGTGTACAATGATTACCTTATTAAAGAATCCCACTAAGTCTGGTTTGGTTCTACGCCGGTTTTTTTTTTCTCGATAACTAAGTTGACTTTTCTTCCAAATTTTACTCCACTACTACGCGCATTTCAGATGAATTTGGGTATTCATTCAAAATAGAAGCTCTAAAAAATATATTTATATTCTTATAAAGTCACTTTTAACAAAACTTTATTATTTTTTATAGAAACTTCTTTATTTTATTTCTTATAAAACATATTAAAAGGAATTTTCATTGTCCACATTCCGTGTCTTATATGCTGTCTTTTTAAAGGTTTAATATTAAATATAAAAGGCGTTCTCTTTTTCAAGCTTTTTTTATATTCAATTCGCTTAAAGTCCTCCTGGTGAAATAAGCAATTTTGTTCGTAAAACAGAACCTACCTGTATTTGTAAATATTTGATTAAAAATTTGTAAATTTTTTAAATATTTTAAGAGAATTTGTTAAAAAAGGTTTATAACTATATTAATAAAAGAAGTAGCAACTTACATTGTTATAAGTTTTGGTAAATAGTCTGGTAGTTCATGTTATGATTGTTGTTATATGTCAATTGACCCATTTTATTTTTATTATTACAAATAAAAAGGCTTCTTTTTTAACCTTGTCTCGTAAAGATAATAACTATATTTTAAAAACAATAAATTTCCTTTGTTTGAAAGTCAAAAAGATTTATTTTTTCTAATAATTTACATTTCTTTATGATAATAGTGATAAAAACAAATAACACCACACACAAAAAAAACGAGATCCCACCACAGTATGTTTAGGTAATTTCGGTCGCTGAATCCGAATCCGGGGTTCGTTTGACAGCATCACGTCAGGGTTAAAATCATTTAAAGGTCAAAGTGGGAAAAAAACGCTTACGCCGAAAAAGCTGCCGTCGGAGTTAAGTTTCTTTCAAGGTGAAATTGGGCAAAGACCTGACGAATATCATGTTGGTAACGATCTTCGTGAAACCTAGTGCCCAGAACGGCTGGTTTCAGTGTCCACTATTTTAGTTCAAATAATTTTTTATTATAAAAATACATTTATTTCTAACAAAAATACATGTTCCTTACCTAAAATTTTATCAATGCTATCAACTGTATTAAAACACCACAATAAATAAAAGATTTCTCATATATATTTTTTTTAGATATTCGATAAAATTTATAAAGATGACGTCGGTACCTGGAGGACTGTTACCGTGGTAATATTTATATCGGGCGATCTCAAAAAATCCGAGTTTCGGCTAATTTTATATCGAATTTCCACAAAACTCCAGGAGAAGACGTTAAAACTCACCACCCTGGACAGTAGGTACCTTAGAGAATGGGACCGTCGTGATATTCGTGTCGAGCGACTTCAGCAGCTCCTGGGGTAACGAGTTTTGGCTAATTTTATAACGAATTTTCACAGAACTCCAGGAGACGACGTAAAAATCACTCACCTATGTCACTGGGTACCTCTGAGATCAACAAACGGTTATTTATTTTAAGTCTTATGGGCAATTATAAGCTAGAACTTAAATATATTTTACAGACATAAAATAAAACAATCCAATTATAAATGTTTTTAGTGTGTAGGCTACATAAAATTAAATATATATATATATATTTTTTTTTTAATTTCTTTTCTTTATGTACAGGATGTCCGGTTATAAATGTAACCCCCCATTAACTTTTTTTTTGACCTTTTGGGAAAAACGAGTTCAGTAAAAAAGTTTAATTGTTTTAAATAGATTTAAAAAAAAACTTATTTTTATCTATACAGGATGTTTCAAAAAGTCTGAACGTGGTCCTACTTTCTTATTTCAAATGAATCCTCTATTTTTTTATTTAAGATTTGTATTCCTCTTGAAATTC
>JAHBCN010026057.1:0-10925 GCA_019359885.1 Listronotus oregonensis | reverse complement strand
TAATAAATGAATGTAAGTTTCTTATTTTTCAGTACTTTAAAAAAGTTATTTATTTTAATGAGTTCTATATACAGTTAAAAAAAAACGTCAAATTAGGAATCACCCTTAATAGTATATTATTTTTTTTTGGGCCTACTATTTTTTATTAAGGGTTAAAAATGGTTCATAGTTTATAGATCTGATTGCTGCAAGTTTATGTGCGATGGGATAAGTGAAAGGTAAATTTTTTATACTAATATAAATCCTGTGCTGACCATTTGCTGCTTTTAAAAATACATGTACGCTGTGGTTTAAATTATTCAGTATTTAAAATTTTTGTAAAATAAAAACAAAAATATCACAAAATGATTTGTTTCATTTCTTATCTTTAGTTAACAATTCGTTTATATTAGCAAAGTTTATCCTAAAGCCACCATTTATTTCTATCTTTAATGGAGCGATACACTATTCTGTCGATATTTACATTTAAAAAAAATTATATTAATTTCTTGGAGCCGTTAATCGATGTAAGGGGTCCAGGAATTTAAATCTCTTAAATTGGATAGCACTATATCAGCTGCTCAAAATACATTTAAAGTTGACGAATTACTAAAAAAATTAATATTGGGGAAGCAGGTGATATCCATAACCAAAAAACATTGTAAGGCGTCCAGGAGACAAAAAGGTTTGGAGACCTCTGATCTAAGGAAATTCAATATTTTTTTATATTTTGTATTTTTTTTTGTAAATAAATAAATTAGGTCGCTGTAAAGGTATAGGTAGACAACTTAATTAATTTATAAAATTGGTAATTCAATCCTGAAGTTCGAAAACCAACTTAATGATTAAGAAAACATATAAAATATTTTTTTTAATCACACCCACTTGACGTTTAAATAAATCTTTTATACTTACATAAATTAAATGACTATGTATATTAAATGTTGTGAAACAACTTATGAAAATAAAACACCAATTTTGAGTATTAAAACAGATTTTTATTACGTAGTTTTTATGATTTATACAATAATAATAGCAAATAAACCTAAGTCATTTAATTAAATAAAATAAGTTTAAGTAATTTTAATATTTAAATTATTTTGCCAAGAGACTACCTAACTAAATAACAATGCTACTGGTAACTTACAAAATTACCAATGAAATTTTACAAATTCCATATTACATATAAACAAACAGATTATTATTTATATGAACAAACTTACTTGTATAAAAGATCTATTAAGATTACTTTTATTCACATTTTACAAATCAAATTAAAAATTAGAGCTAGCATTTTTTTTACATAAAACTTGCACGTTGTGATTTATCTAAATTTTATTTGTTACCAATTTATATTTCTCTCACTTTTCTTTGCCTATTTTTTATGTGCGTACATACGGAATTTTTTTTATACTCTTACGTAAAACTATAAAGGTAATTGTTAAATAAAATTAATTTAAAAATAATTTAACCAATTCTAGTCAGCCTGACAATTAAAAATCATTAATTGTTTTGAATTTAAAATTGGTACATCTACTACCGTTTTCCATAAATTTTATATATTTTACATACACCTAAACTCTACTTATACTTACAGGTTCCCTTATTTAACACGATTATACCTTGTTACATTAAAACTCCAATGTTGTCTTTAATAAACCAATAAATTCTGCACTCCCAAAAAAGAGTTTTCCTTTTCATTCAGTTGCTTCTTATGAAAAACTCTCAAAGAAACTTTGGCACTTAATAATAAATATATTTCGTACTTATTCTTGAATTTCATCAACGTGGTGTTACGGCAGTAGTTATAGTAATAAGACACCTAAATTTTTCTTGGTAACATGGATAATATTTTGTCAATTTCCTCAGCACTACACCTTTTGTCCTTAGGAAGACTCTTTTGCACATGTATAAAGTTTTTTAAATTTTTCATCATATTACAAATCCACATCCTTTTTGTTATGCACTTTCGAAGATCAATTGATGACCGCACTTTAAATGTCGAGTCTGAAATAACTTCTTCCAGGTGGATATCATTGGAGATGGTAGTATCTTCAGGAACAATATGACGTATCTTTGTTTTTAAACATTTTCTTGTAGGAGCCATATTAAAAATGTTTGATAATTTTGCTCAAGTACTTATTCTTTGGCGAAAACGAATTTATATCTTGCAAGCAGGTAATTTGGCCAATGGTAATTAGGAATGCAATTATACCCCAATAAACCTGTTGTGACCTAATAGCCCCCTTAAAGTGTGGTCATTATACTATTTATAAATATTTAATATACCTTTTGTTGACCATTGGAGTGTTAAATTTTTAGAGAGCAGGTACAATGTCCCAAATTTAAATAAGTCAAAGACAGAAATTTTGGAAGGCAGACATTAGGTCATTATGTAGATTTTTTTTAGTTCATTGGAAAAACTGCGTTTTAATAACATGCTCATAATTTTATGGCCATACGGATGGCAGCAAGAATTGTAAATGGAATTTAAAAAAAAACTTAATCCTTGCAATTTTATTAATTTTATTGCATGTTTTTATAACTTTAACATTCTAATTTCTTTTATTTCTAAATATCTATTTTAATGGAAGTAAGCCTCGTTATGGGTCTGATGTTTTCGATAATATTTTTTCCTTTTTTAAATACTAAGTATTTTTAAACTTAAAAATATATTCTAATAATAACAAAATAGGTTCAATTAATTTGTCATTTCTTCTTATTATTGGAGTTAAATATCAGTTAAAGACAGTCAATGTCTCCTGAAAATTCATTAATATTATGTACTAATTATTTATCCGCTGTGCCCAGATGAGCTATTTACAAGTGAATACCTGGCAAGTCATGTGCTCAGTTAGGTTTTAATTGCCCCGCATACCTGCTCGCTGAGCCCTAAAATATATTTTTAAAATTACTCATAATATGCTAATTACCAAACACCGGATTGAGTTGTTCGTTATTTGGATTGGAAAGGACAAAGTGTAATAGTACATTGTAAGCTAGAAAAATAAAAAAGATCTTTTTGTTTTCTATCACTAAATTTTTATAAAATTGGGACTTTAGTGTCGTGCTTTCTGCTATTTTCTTAAACTAAATATCCTAAACTAGAGGGTACATGTATTTATATTAAGGGTACAAATTATATGCACGTAATTACGATAGTAAAATCCTAATGCAAAGAACTGTAAACAATATGAAACTTTTTTGGGTCATCTAGTCATTTAGCAAGCTTATATTCGATGTTTTATTGTGTTTATAAATTTAAATTGAGTCTAAGATGTAAAGTTTTTTCTTTTTAATGCGTTATATTAATTTTTTTAAGTGATTTATAAAATTTAAACTTCCTTTGTTTACCAGATAAAAAGATTTATGTTTGTTAAACCTATTATCCTAATTTTTTCTGAGTGACCTTTGTATTAGCTGATGCATTTAGTACAACAAAATACGGGTGGCCGTCCATATTTTGACCCATTTTGATCGCGAATAACTTTTGAACAAATAAAGATATCAAGATGCGGTTTTCGCAAATATACTTATATTTCTTTAAAGTTTATTCTCGTATCTTTATCATTTTTATGTGACATTCCATTAGCTCAAAACAAAATGGCCGATTTTCCGATATAGGACAACTTTGTTATTTTAAATGGAACACCCTGTATATGTTTCAATATTTTTAAAATTTAATCTTTCCCCTTTAAAAAAATGTAACACAAGCTATGGTTATCTTAAAAAATAACGCATTTATTGACCTCCAAAGAATTGACTGTATGTCGAATAGGAATATTATTTTAAAAGGATTTTTTGAAAAGTCGCCTGTGGAAACAAAGTTATCTCGTTTCCATAACAGCAACAAGCCTCATTGTCAGCCATTGTTGGTCATTTTTGACAAGTTATTTTAATTAGGAAAAAGGAAAATGTGTTATTATGTTTGCCGAAACCAAATCAGTAAAAGAAACCCAGCGAAGATTTAGAAACATGTTTAATAAAGCTCCACCCACAAAAAATTCAATTAAAATCTGGTACAGAAAATTCTGAGTACAGGATCTTTAGCCCGTAAAAAGAAATTAGTAAACAATGAGAATTTGCTAAATAAAACGATCAAATTCTGGAGATAACTCAGGAAGATCCAACATTGTCAACAAGAAAAATCTCAAGTTCAGTCCATATTCCTAAAACTACAGTACAAGAAATCATGAAAAAGAACTTAAATTAAAGCCATACAAAATTCAAATGTTACAAGAAATAAAAGAAACTGATTTTCCACAAAGGGTGGAATTTTGCCAGAAAATTCAAAATTTAGTAAGGAACAATATACATTTTTTGGATAGACTAATAAGTCAAACGAAGCCACATTTCACCTCAATGGAAAAGTAAATAAGCATAACTGCAGGTTTTGGGCAACAGAAAATACTCGACAATATAACGAACACGTTAGAGATTCGCCAAAAGTCACAGTCTGGTATGGTATGTCAAAGCAAAAAATTTATGGGCCATTTTTTTCATGAACCAACTGTAACCTCTTGGACTTACGTTGATATGCTGGAAATATTTTTTATCCCCAATTGCAAGAAGAAAATCTATCAATTTCGTCTATTTTCAACAAGATGGTGCTACACCACATTATGCTAACATTCAAGGATTCACTGACCAACGTTTTTGGAAACCGGTGGATTGGAAGAGGAGGCCTATTTCCTGGCCACCTCGTTCACCAGATTGACTGTTCCAGATTTTTTTCTGTGGGAATATGGGAAAGAGAGGTGTTATAGTCCACTTTCCCAAAATTTAGACAATTAAAAATTAATATCCGAAAGATAATAGAAAATATTCCTGAAGAATTTTTAGTGAATAGTTTTAATAAGTTTTTTTCGAATTTAAATAAGTGCGTCGAAGTCGGCGGAAGGCATTTTCAACATTTACAGTAGTTTTTTAAAAAGTAATGTAACCTTATTGTAACTATTATTTTGTGAATAACCTAAACCTTTGGCGATCTTTTTTTTTGTAACATATGAAGCAAATTTTAATTGTTAAATAATATTGTTGGTCGACATGCAGTTAATTTCAAAGGTCAATAAATACGTTGTTTTTTGAGATAACCATAGCTTGTGTTACATTTTTTTAAAGGGAAAGATTAAATTTTGAAAAATAGAAACATATACAGGGTGTTTCATTTAAAATAACATAGTTGTCCTATAATGGAAAATCGGCCATTTTGTTTTTGAGCTAATGGAATGTCCCAATAAAATCGTGAAGGTACGAGAATAAACCTTAAGGAAATATAAGTGCATCTCAAAAAACCGCATCTTGATACCTTTATTTGTTCCAAAGTTATTCTCGATTAAAATGGGTCAAAATATGGCCGGCCACCCTGTATAAGAAAATTTAACATATTTTTTAATTTATGTTTTTTTTTTTGTTTTGTAAATAAATAAATTAAGCTGCTCTTAAGGTACGGGTAGACAACTTAAAATGATAAATTATATTACCGAACTTTTTAATTTAAATCCTAAACTTCGAAAGCCAATTGCAATTATGATTAAAAAAAATAATATCAATTTTTTTTGTCAGTTAGAATTACACCTATTTGAAGTTTATCTAAACCTTTTATATTAAAATAAATTAAATAACTAAATTATTTATTAACTTTTTTATGTTAAATACAAAAAATCTATTAAAAGTTGTGAAATCACTTATTAAAATGATACACGAATTTTATGCATTAATACATATTTCATTATGAACATATATACATTTTTTTATTTAGGTATACAATTATAATCGCAAATAAGCCTATTTTTTATTATTTTAATAAATGTTCAGGTATTTTTAATAAATAATTAATTTTGCTAATAGACTACCTAATTAAATAATACTTTTACTGGTAACATTTTTTTTTTCATTGGTAATACAAAATTACCAATGAAATATAAAAAATTTTATATCTGCATCGTCAGATTAAATACAAATTATTAAAAATTACACAACATGTCAAAAATTCTGTTTTTTACGTTTTAGAGCTTACAGATATAAAAAGAAAATGGTTCTAAGCTTCAAAAGACCTATAAAATACAATTTTGATTACATATAAATGCTTCAATTACTACTTCAAGATCCCACTTAAATAAAATTTTTTGTGCCTTTTTTACCAACACAAATAATAGCGTATTCATTAAATACAACTTACAAAAATTAGAATATTGTACAGATTCGGCAAATAGTAATAGTAACATATAACCTAAATTTAATAAATATTTCATGCTGGGAAGAGCCACAAGTTGTAGCGTAGTTAGGAAACTTGCTAACTGTAGAAAATATTGTTTTTATTTTAAAAAGATATTTTTTTTGTCAGTTTTTGAAATAAAACACGAATTTTATGTATTAAAACACAATTTATTATGTGGGTTTTATAATTTATACAATTATAATCGCAAATTAGCCTATGTCATGAAATAAAATAGTACATATTAAGGTAATTTTAATATTTAATTAATTTTGCCAATAAACTACCTAATTAAATAATACTTCTACTGGTAAAACACAAAATTACGAATACAATTTTACAAATTCCATATTTGCACCGTCAAATTAAATACACATTATTATAACTTCAACAAATAATTTATTTCATCACATATAGGTGTAGGTATAGGTATAGGTTCCATCACATATAGGAATAGACGGCAACGAACAGGCGGATAAAGCAGCTCGGCATGCCAAAGAAAACACTGACTCCATAATCGTACCCAATACTGTAGAGGAGGACTTCAAAAAGCTTTATCAAACATAAATATATCGCCTGTAAGAGGAGTGGAATTCCACGACGTCGGCGTCGTTGCTACGGGAATGTAAGACCAGTGTAAAACCGCGGCAGTGTAACCTATCCAACCGAAAGGACCAAATAACTATAAACCGCCTCCGTATAGGACACACAAATCTAACACACAGTTACCTCATATCGAAAGAGAACCAGCCAAGGAAGTTTTTAAACGTGTATGGAAGCCCAATGCTATGGCCCATTCGATCAAAAATGTCCAGCCCAGTATAAAAATAACTGTCAGACTTGGCCTTGCCGATTCTGCGCAATAACAAAATTCCATGAAATAATTTAATGTGTTGCCCTTACACTGATAAATCAATGTGCAGTTAGGCAACACATTATACTATGAGCCGGAATACACTTTTAATGCATCGGCGCACGCGGCGCGTATGATATCCGCGCTGTACCATCCACCAACCGTTGGCGTCGTCGTCTCATCAATCGCCGTTTTCGTTGTGGTTTGTGCCCTTTGCGCCGTATTAGTTTCGGTTGTTTTGCCTTGTGTGATTATATTTTGTGGTTGCAGGAGTTTTTTGAATTGATAAAAACATTTTTATTTTAGTGATTAGTGTTTATTTAATTGTGACTATAATTTTGTGTTTATTGTTTGTTACTTAATATCAAAAAAATGACTGGAGGTTATATGGTTTTGTCTTGGAAATCCGGGTAAATACCGGCATTTTTTACTTTATAAGATTTCTTATATTTAAATTGGTTGTTTCTTTGAGACGTAACGTTAGGTAACCGAATAAATAATAATACCTTTTCCAATTATGAATAATAGAAAATAAAATAAAAATAGCAGTGGGGGGCAATCTTAACTATCTTTTAGATGATTGCCACAATGTTTGTGTGCTTCTGTGGATTATAAAAAAGGAAATAAGGTTTACATTTAGGTACTTTTATTTATTTAAAAATTTATTTTTAAATTTATTTTAAAAAATCGGTTTTATTTATTTAAAAAAGATTTTTGGAAAAATCAAAACTCCCAAAAATATCAAACCATTTAAATAAAAGGGGGCTGTAAAGTATTCTTTCCATATTATATCAGATGATATAAAATCCAATATTCCAATAATTTTTTAAATATTCTAAAAGTGATATCGTTGAATAACCAACAATTTTGTGCAAAAAAAAACAGGAATGTTTAAATTTGACATATGGTGATGTTAACCATAGATAGTAACAAAGAATTATGGAAGTCTGGCCCTGACCCACTACTCATTGCCAAACTCCGCATTGCCGACCCCCGATTCCCGCTGCCCTGCACGGCTGGAAATTTTGTTTTTACAGTATTGGGCTTCCATACACCTTTAAATTTCCCCTTGGAACCAGCCGGTATGTGTTCGGGTGCAATACCCAATGTTAAACATATTTTATGGAGTGCCCAGAATTTACAGCAGTTTGACTTAAATAGGGAGCTTAAAAACTCCCTTCAGGAACTTAATAACAATTTAACAAACACTTAAACTTCATAAAAGATTGTGATTTATATGTCAATTTAAAAACATGTTATAATACAGTTTACTAAAATGTAAATAAACTAATGTACTGTCTACGGCAAATAACCCTTCGCGGTTGAAGCACTTCCTAAAAAAAAAAATAATAATTTATTACTTATGCCAACAAATTTACTTGCATAAGTTATCTATATAGATTATTTTTATTCATATTTTACAAATCAAATTACACAAAAAGAAGTGGCAACTTTTTTGAAATTAAACTTACACGATTTTATTTAACTAAATTTTGTTTGTTACCAATTTATATTTCTCTTCCTTTTGTTTGCATATTTTCTATATACCTACATGCGGAAACTTTTTGTGTAAAACTATAAATACAAGTGTAAAATAAAATTAATTTAAAAATAACATATGGCCAAACAAACAAATAATTGTTTAACTAATCCTACTCAGCTTAAGAACTAAAATTAAACATAATTAATTCGTTTTGGATTAAAATTTTTTACTTTTAATATACTTATATTTATGGGACCTAAATGAACATGGTTTAATTCGTTGCACTAAAACTACAATGTTGTTTTTTTTAATAAATTATTTCCCCCAGTCCCAAAAAAAAATATATTTTTCCCCATCCGGTAGCTTCTTATAAGACATTTTAAAAGAACTTTTCATTATTTATTTAATAATAAATACAAATTCGCACTTATTTTGAATTCCATCAACATTAAGCCCCGTTATTATGGTGATAAACCCCTAAATTTACTTGATACCATGGATAACATTTTGTCAATTTCCTCAGAATACACCTCTTTCTTTAGAAAGACCTTTTGCACGCGTATAAAGTTTTTTAAATTTTTTATCATATTTTTAACCAATCCCTTTTTGGTTATGCGCTTTCGAAATCAATTGCTGATCGCACTTTAAAAAGTCAAGTCCAAAAAATTTTTCGGTGGTCATTATTGGAAATTTAGTATCTTCAGGAACACAATGACGTATCTCTCGCAACTTTTTTAAAAATAAGAATAATGAATAGAAAAACGAATTTAATTTACAAGAAGGAATTTGGAAATGGAATTAGGAATGCAATTGTACCCCAATTAACCTTTTGTAACCTAATTCCCCCTTAAAGGGGTCATTTTTTCTATTTTTTAAATATTTAGTATACCTTTTCACCATTGGGTGTTAAATTTTTAGAAGCGGGTAAATGTCCCAAACTTAAATAAGTCAAAGACAGAAATTTTGGAAGGCAGAATTAGGTCAAAGAGATTTTTTTGTTCATTAAAAGCTGGGTATTAATAACCTGCTCATAATTTTATGGAAAACGGATGGGAAAATTTGTAAATAATAAAAAAAACCTTAATCCTTGCAATTTTATTAATTTTATTGCATGTTTTTATAACTTTAACATTCTAATTTCTTTTATTTCTAAATATCCATTTTAATGGAAGTAAGCCTCGTTATGGGTCTGCTGTTTTTGATAGTATTTTAACATTTTTAAATAGTCAATTTTTACACTTAAAAATATATTTTGACATTAACAAAATAAGGTAAATCAATCTGTAATTTATTTTTATTAAAGGAGTTTAGTATCATTTGTAGACGGTCAATTGCCACCAAAAAATTCGTTAATAATATGTACTATATTTATCCCCCATAAAAAGATAAACTATATACATGTGAATATCTGGCAAGTCCTGTGCCCAGTTAGATTATTATAATTGCCCTGTTTACCTGCTCGCTAAGCCCTAAAATATATTTTTAAAATTACCCCTAATATGCTTATTACCAAACACTTGATTAAGTTGTCCCTTACTTGGATTGTAAAGGACGAAGTGTAATAGTACATTGTATGGTAAAAATGAAACAGATCGTTTTGGTTTCTATCTCTGTATTTTTATAAAAATTGTGACTTTATTGTGTTGGTTTTTGCTATCTTCTCAAACTAAATAATTTAAACAAAGGGTACATTTATTTATATTAAGGGTACAAATTATTCAATGATTATAATAGTACAAAACCTAACAAAAAATTAAAAATGTGATTTTTTTCGACCGTCTGGTCTTTTTGCAAGTTTTATATAAAGTTTTATTGTGTTTATACGAGTAAAATTTTTTTGATTACAAGATGTTAAGTTTCTTACTTTTTGGTGCGTTTTATTAAATTGTTTAAGTAGTTTATAAAATTTATTTTATAATTTTTTTTAACCAGATAAAAAGATTTATGTTTGATAAACCTAATATCCTACATTTTTTTCTGCGTAACCTTACATCTTACATATTAGCCGATATATTTATTACAACTCGATCAAAAAAATTCAACAATTTTTTTTAATTTTGTGTTTTTTTGTTTTGGAAATAAATAAATTAGGCTGCTTTTGGTATGGTGAACCCTTAATACATAAAATATTTGAACTTGGTAATTTAAATTTTAAGTTCGAAACCAATTATGATATAAAAAAATTTTATTAAATATATTTTTTTTAGTCAAAATTACACCTGTTTAAACGTTTCTAAATCTTTTATACTTAAATAAATTAAATAACCACATTATTAATTTATTAGCTTTGTAATATAAAATACAAAAAAATACATTAAAGTATAAAATCACTTATTTAAATAAAACACTAATTTTATGTACTAAAACACATTTTATTATGTAGTTTTTATAAT
>JAHBCN010026056.1:0-10900 GCA_019359885.1 Listronotus oregonensis | reverse complement strand
TTTAAAAAAAAAAGCTACAAAAAATTTTTAAAAAATATAAATTGTGTTTTTTTATAAAAACCTAATTAAGGTTAAATTTTTTTTATCTAAATCGTTTTTTAAGTTATAATAAAAAAGAAATTCCTTAAAAAAATCCTGAAAATTCGTTTTTTGTTATAACTCTAAAGTATTGCATTTAGACAAAAAGATTTTGTAACCTAAATTAAATTTTTGTTAAAATACATATTTATGTATTTTTATTTCTTTAGCTTTTATAGTTTTGAATATTGACGTAAAAAAAACCCAAAATTTTTAGGAAAGGGAAACAAGATATCAGATACTTTTGGGAAGCTTGTTTAACATTATTTAGCACTTTTTCAAAAAAAAAAAAAACAATGCATTTAATTTCTTTAAAAAAAACCATTTGTCGCAACACCCATTCTTTTAAAAAAAAAAAATGCTTAAATAATTGTTGAATAATTTTTTCTTTGTAAAGTTTTTTTTTATACATACTTAAAAGAAAAAAGCCAAAAATTTTTTAAAATTTTTAACCCTTGTTTATATTAATTTTATACCTTTGACAAAAAATAAAAAATCAGAAAAATATTTAAAAGTTAAAAAAAATTAATTTTTAAAATTTTAGGCGTGATCTTGTTGGGGGGCTTTAAGACGAAAAAAATTATACGGCAATTTTTTAAAACCCTTTTTCTTTAATGTAAAATGAAGACAATTCGAAAAAATTTTGTTAATTAACAATTGTCAACCCGGGTAAAAAATTAACTTTAATTTAAAATTTTTTTAAAAAAAATTTAAATTTTTTAAAGTTCGAATAAACCATAAAAATTTTTTAATAAATTTAATACCCTAAATGAGCTATCGTTTATATTTGTAAAAGCCTTCTAACTTTTTTTTGCAGAAAACCCCTTCTCGTCAACACTTCATGTTATAGGGGACAAGAAGGCACTTTAAAAGCACTATCTAACTTTAATTTATCATTTCCCCCTAAATCCTGACCCCCGAATTCTTTACTTTCAGTATACTTGTCATGTTATATTAGATTTTTTTCTATTGAGTGTTAGAAGTTGACACAAAAAAATCTAGGTTTGTTCTTATTTCTTTGAATTATTTCTTAAATACTATCAGAAGTGCTTTCTGTTTTATTAATCCTGTATAAAAAAAAAGGGAAAAGTTTTAGTTTTAAACAACATTTTAAATATGCATATATTTCTATGTCTATATTCAAACAAATAGTTATCTAATAGAACTTAATGTACCGTGTTAAGTGACTTTTATTATTTATTAAATTTAAAAATATGTAATATAATTTTGTACAAACAAATACATTAAAAAAAATTTATTGGGAGACCAGTAACAAGAGAAGGTTCTTGACGCACATTTGGAAATTATCATAATTTTTATTGTGCAGTAATTACTTTAAACTCACCACTGATAACAGGGTTTAATATTGTATTCTATAGCCCAAGGCAAATGTTTATTTCTTCTGCTTCTTCTTCTTTTTCCTTTCCCCTGGGAGCCGCCTTAATTCACAAAGGAGGCCCCCACCCTTTTTGGGGGTTTTTTGCCCTAATCAAATGTTTAATTACTCAAATAAATTAAAAAGAGTTGGTGCATTATTTGCTGGATGTTTAACGGCTTAAAATAGCGGACAATTCTTCAGCAATTTTTTATTTTAGTAAAAGTAAAGATTAATTTTTAAATGGGACTAAATTCGTGAAAATAAGGCGGGGAAACTCTTTTGTGCTTAAAACCCTTTTTTTTTCTGGTGATCCTTTATTTATAAGTATTATTAATATATATAAATAATTTAATAAATTTATTAATTATATTTTTTATTATTAAATTTATAATATAAAAAAAAAAAAAAAAAAAAAAAAAAAAAAAAAAAAAAAAAAAAAAAAAAAAAAAAGGGGGTCTTTATGCTTTTGAGCGAGAAAAAGTTTATCACGATTTTGGGCGTGGGAACCCCGGGGCCCCCCAAAGTCCCAAAAAAAAGTTTCCCGCGAATATCTGCCAAAATATGCAATTAGAAAATTCTTGTTTAAACAAAAAATAAGATTACTACAAAATCTACCAAAAAAGGGTTTTAATTTTTTTTGCAACACCAATATTTTTCCCAAAAAAGGCCGTCGAAAAATCCCTAACATTTTTACACTGGATAAAATGTGGTAGTAAACCAGAAAAACGGGGCAAAAAAAAACAAAAGAAAAAAAGATGGTGAAGGAAATTTTTTTGGGGTTATTAAAAACTTCAAGGTCTAAAATTTTAAAAAAAAAATGTTAAAAACAAACCATTTTTTCAAAAAAAATCAAAAAAAATTTAAAGAGATACTCTCAAAAAATTGTAAAAAAACAAAAAAAAATTAAAAAATGGTAATTTTTTTTCTCAAAAGAAAAAAATAAAAACCCAAATCCGTCCGCCCGCTTAAAAATGAACCCCCAAGAAAAGGGGGGGGGCGGCAGCTAAAAATGGGGGGGGTCCCGTTTTTGGGGAAAAAAACTAAAAAATTTTTTTAAAAAAATTATAAAAAATTTTTTTTTGTTTAAAAAAGCCTGTCTTAATTTTTTTTAAAAAAAAAATTTTAAAAATTTTATATTTTGACAAATATTAGCAGAAAACCCAATTTTCGGGTCTTGAGGGGCCATTTTCAGCCCTTATCCACCTGTTAATGTTGATAAACTTTTTTTCACTTAAAAGCATCCTCAAAGCCTAAGAATTGTGCCACAAGGAAAAACTGTACTGATTTATCTACAACTTTGTCCCAACATTTACTGGGGGAACTATTAATAATAACATATAAATTAAAAAAAAAAATTTTTATAAATTATTAACAATAATAACAAAACAACCGCCGAAAAAGTTTTGTTACTAACTTGGGCATGAATTGGTGTTTAATGATCTTAACCCTGACACAGTCAATAATCGTCGTTCTTAATACCCTTGTTTGTTAAATAGATGGTAAATTTTTAATTTCCTCACTACAGAAATTCTTTATAATCACGAAAAAATTGCACCTTGAAATTTTTCTGTATATTCTTTAGGTTCGTAGATAAAAATACGGCATTCTAATTTTGTCGATTTGTCTGTCTATCGGTCTGTTTGTTCATCTGCCGTCCTTTTACCGTACCAGGTCACGTTTATAAAAGTTTTTAAGTTAATGTTCTTCTGCTTAGTTCTGGTATTTTTAGTTTATGTTTGACACATAAACTTTGAAAAATGCTATTTGACCGAAAGTGCTCTGTTCTTTTTTTTTTTTTATTAAACTCAGTTTCGCGTATAAATTTAGTACTTACTTTATTTATTATTTAATTTCCCTTACCAAATAAATTTAGACATTACAAATATAATTAATAGAAAATTATAAATAATTTAAAAAAGGTTTTTTAAGTGATCGAAATTTAACATTGCAAAAAAAACCTTATTACAATCTATTTAGTAAAATATTAAGTGATAAGAGCTGTTAAAAATAATAATTCTCTTTAAAATGACATTATAACCGCCCAGCACTCCTGATTTAGTATCTGTTTAACTTTATACTGCCTACTGAAGCTACGCTCCTGCTACAAGCGCATGCTAAATGTTTTTATAGCAACATAAATTACTAATTACTAAACAAAATAAATAAAGTTTTAAATATAAAAACAACTGAATTCTGATTCTATGTCAATTTTTACAACCAATATTTAACAAATAGTGCTTAACGTACCGAAGTTTTGGTACTATTTAAATAAATTTTTTAAAAAAAATTTTTAAACCATAAAAACCTTTTTTTTGGGGCCAGCAAAAAAGAAAAAATTTTTTCGCATGTTTTGAAAAATAGCCTGGATATAATTTAATAATTGGGGAAAAAATATATTTTATTTTTACCAAAAGGGAAAATTTATTTATTTACCGGCTAAAAAACCCGCTTGGGGAAAAATTTCTAAATTTTTTTGTTTTTTAATTTTTAAAAGAAAATAAAAGTGTGATCCTGGCGTCGTATAGGGTTATTTCTTAATAATATTTTGTTACTTTTTGGGTGGCTTCATCGCACCGAGTTTACCACATTCCCACCTAGAAATTTTTTTGTAATAGGAGCTTTTTCACCCAATTTTTTCGAAACATGCAAATTTGATGCTCTGCTACAAATTTTTGTCAGAAGTTTATGTGGTAGACTAGGCGGGATTTCTTTATTCGCTTGACTAATTCAACTAATGTTAAGTTTTTGACATAATTTTTATGATTTTTTAAACACTAAAATAAAATATTGGATATAAGATATGTCCCCAATACTCATTTAATAAAAACTTAGAGGTAAAAATTCCAGATTGAAGTGAGTGGCAGCAACCCGATCTTTCATTCATTCACAATTCTCCATTCCACTAGGAACACACAGTTCTGCATTTCAAACAAAAATATGCTTTATTGCACTGTGCAACAGAAAATAACAGAAGGGCTTATAAAAACAAGCGGATCTGCATAATAACAAACAGACAAGCGTCAGTGGGGGTACTTGTAAACCCCAATGTAACGTCTAAGCTGACATGGGAATGCCAAAAAAAAATGGAAGTACTGGGAGAACGCAGAGTAACTCTCTTGTGGGTACCAGGACATTCGGGAATAGAAGGCAACGAAAAAGGGGATGTGCGCGGCGAGACAGGGATCATTCACACCATACTTTGTACCAGAACCTGCCCTTGAAGTGACCAAAACCACAGCACGAAGGCAAACCAGGGAATGGATTCGAAACAAACACAAGGAATACTGGGGAAACCTCAGTAGAATTAGACCTGGAAGAAGCTTCATAAGGGGCCCATCCAAAAGAACGAAAGAAGAACAACTCAGGCAAAGTAGGAAAAGACTTCGCATAACAGTAGGGTTGCTAACAGGGCACGATAACCTAAGAGGACACCTACACAAGATAGGCTCATACAATGGGAACCCATGTTGAAGAATGTGCGACGAGGGAGAAGAAAGATTCTACCATATTCTGTGCGAATGTAAAGCATTGAATCAAAAAGACAGGCATTATTTGGGCAACCGGATATGAGCCCACAGGAATATATCGACCAACCACTCTCGGGGTTATACAAACTTGTAGAAGGTACAAGACTAATGGAAGGATTGGTATGAAAGATAATGGAAGATTAGGCACAAAAAGCCCAAGAGGCTGCGCTGCCTCCGTTAGTGAATTAAGACGGCTCCCAGGAAAAAAGAAAAATAAGAAGAAGAAAAAGAAGAAGATATTGGATTTACTGTCAACTCTTTGGAAATAACGGCTCTTGAGGTGTGAAGTAACCCACGAAAAATTTATGGCTTTAAGAGAAAAGAAACATATTAAATGTGGTTCCAGTGGAACCTTTTAATAAGTGATTTATTAACTAATTATTAAACTACATTTTTTATGTTAAAAATTATTTTTTTCTGTAAAATGCTAAATATTGTGTAATGTAAGGTTGAAGAGAAGGTATTGTGTGCAACACGTTTAACAAAGAACCATCCATACTAACGTAATTTCTGTCACTTGCCTTCGGCTTGTGGCAGCAAATTTTTTATGAAACTTGTTGCAGAATATACTCTTTGATACCAACATTTGTTAAGTAGATATTTAGCTAATTTAGCAACATAATATTAATATTTATTGAGAAAGTAAATTAATTTGTGCCAAACCATTCTTATAGCAATATTTTTTGCTCTGGTTTATTTTTATCTACAGTTACTTATTACAGTTAATTTAGTAGTTAACATTATTAGTTAATATTTATGGCTGCCTAAAAATTTAAGTTTTAAACAAAAATGATAATAACTATTGATAAAACAGTCCATAATTAGGTTAATGAGCTATTAAGCTTTTTACTGGCAAGGTAATAAATTTAATTATTACACTGTATATAATTAGTAATGAAAACAGTTATAAACTAATACGTTTATTTATTTTTGTTCTTTTTTGTTCACTAAATAAAATTATTAAAATTTAAGCACAGTGGAGGATTTACCGGGGGGGCCCCGAGTGGGGGGGGAGCCTAGGGCGGAAAAAATTTGAACCCAAATTTTTTTTTTGGTTTTAAAAAAAATTTAAAAAAATATTCATATTTATCTACCTAAATATTATTAGGTTCACTCAAACTATTCTACATGTAATATGTCTCACCAGTTAAATACATTTTTATTATTTTGCTAGTGATACATTCAGGGTTAACACATTTCTCGCTCCTACAGATTGATTGTATTCGAATTAGATATTTTTTATTTATCTTGGAATAGTCCACGAAGGCAAAGGTCTAAGTAACGTACCAGTGTCTAAAGTGTGGTAAGAGAAAGTTTATTCACATTAGACTTACATTTTTGAAGATTTGGAGAAAAAGGAACATTTTTTGCAGGTAGTAGGTTTCATACTTTGAGCACTCTAGGGCTGAAGGAACAAACAAAGTGAAAAGTTTGTAAAATGATAATTAGTTGATTTATTCTAATATCTTTAACAAATTGATCGATTTTATATATACCAATTTTTTAACTAAAAATGTACAATATAGTAAAATGGCCACTTTCGACAGGTTTGCGTGCATTAAATACATTTAAAAAAGTTAAGCACTTCATTTTTAACGCATAAAAAAAAATTAAATAGTAAAATGTAATACAAAAGGTTCAATAAAAGTTTTTTTCTGACCAAAATGGATGTAGTAGTTAACATGGCTCAATGTACACCAGCAATAAATTGTTCAGATGAGAGAAGCTTTTCTTACTTAAAACGAGTAGAAAATTATGCAAGATCTACCTTAAGTCAAGAAAAGCTAAACGCCTTAGCACTTTTGGGCATAGAGTCAGATCTAATGAACAGAGTTTCATACGACAATATAATTGATAAGTTTGCGGATAGAAAATGGGACAAAAAGGTATTTTATTTAACCCAAATAATTAAATTTTATTTAAAATTATTTAATTACGTTCACCAAATGTACAGTACCTTACCCCCACCATAATATAATAGTAGTATATGTTCGAGCTTTTATTAGCGTATCCAAAAACTATTTTTCGATCCCTTAGTTCAAAATCGTACTAATTGGGAAAAAAGGTGGTTTAATTAGCAGGATATTGCACAAATCATGAAGTTACAATTTCTTCGTCAAAAAATTGTAATTAACATTATTGTAATTTAGGGTATCGAATTGGTCATGTGCAGGTCAGTAGGGGCGGCAAAATTTGAATAGCCTACTGGCGGCAAATGTGTAAATCCGCCACTATTTAAGCAAGAAATGAGAATTACATATTGCCGGGTTTTCGTGTTCTTAAATTTTAATTTAATTTTAAAACTTGGGAATATATAATATTATTGAATGTTATCTTGAGAGTGAGAGTCGACATACGCTACCCGATCTTAGATGTCCAACTCGCCATTCTTTGACTCGTGTTAATTTTTACCGTAAAAGATGGGAGAGTACAAGCCAACTCAACCCGCGTCAAAAAAGCACCAGTTTACCATTTCCACGACGCGTGGCTCGGTGCCATACTCCCAGCTTAGCATTTACCATGGTTTACCTGATCCTTTGGTTTACTTAGATGGTCTAGGTGCCAATTTCGGGATAGATATGGCTTTCTTGATATAAATAATTAACATCAAGATTGATTAGAATTTTAGGACAAAACTGCCCCTTTACATAATATGTGGTAAGGCAAATATCTTAATTAATATACATTTTTAGAAATGCATCAATTTCCAACTAATTCCAAAAACTCACTACATTGACTGCAGCTCTACAAAATCTGTTTTTATTATATTATTTCCAGACATTTATTTAAATAGATTCAATTCAGCCATTCCACCACAGTGGGAAATTTTTAAAAAATTAAAAAACCCCCCATTAATAGAGCGCATTGACAGATACAAGGGCTGAAAATTGAATGCGCCTGTCGAACAATTGAAGGATTTGAGATTCTATAATGCCGGCTCTCTATACTGGTTACACGCTCCTGTTAAGTCGCTTTTCTAAAGACGCCGTAATTGAAACTGCTTCTTATACGCTGCTGATACCACGGTCTTGTTTGTGACGTGATATTCAGTACCGAGAATATACAGCGTGTGCGTGCGTAATTAACGATATTGTATTTATAATTTCAGGAACCCTCATTATAAAAAGTTGCATAATTATCTGTGATATTTTGATTCTTTTTTGGGACTTTTATTTGTTTGAAGGTTTCCAGTCACCATCTAGCTTTGACTTTAAAATATTTCATCCCCGTAGCTCTCGACTGTAATTGAAATATCGACAAGAAGAGTTTAAAATTATTTTTCAAAAACGTATCTGCACATGCACAATAGTGCGTCAAGCCATTTTCCGGCCTACAGCATCAATGTGTGCATAGTTGGATCAGTATAATAATGAAAATTTGATGCTCTTTGAAAAGAAAAAAATATGTAAAAAGTAGCTAAAAAGGTTTTATTTGACCTAGAGGTGGTCTTTGCTTTTTATATGGACACCTGGGGAAAGCGGCACAATATAAAAAGCAAAGGGGGCCGCCAGTTTAAATTAAACCTTTTTAGCTACTTTTTTGTTTTTTTTTTCTAACATCGATTTTTCATTTTTATACTGATCCAACTATATTTTATACGAAATGTTTTTGCCTAAGTATTGAACAGGGTTTTCCATAATAGCCCACTCATTTTAATTGCTTAGTAAAATTGTTAAAACATAATAAACCTAACATTTCATTACACTTAATTACAATTTACTCTTTGGGATTTACTATAACATACGACGTATCCAAACTTTTAAAAATTACGTCTTTTAAGTAAGTGCCATTAACTTCAATGCACTTTTCAAGATCTGATCATGAAGAAATGATTCATGACACGATGAAGGTAAATCTGATCTATTCACCGGACCTCTTCAGGAATTCGGACATCAAGATCTTATATATGTTTTCTGGGCGAGTTGCAAAAATCTCCCACAGAAAAAAGTCTGGTGCAGTTAAGTCCGGGAACCTTAAAAGCCAATTTAAATCCCCAAATAGTGAAATGAGTCGGCCATTAAACTTTTCTTGCAGAGCTCTTTTAGGGTTTTTAGCGGTATGTACTGTCGCTTTATCTTCTTCTATTTAGTTACTTTTTATGTTTTCACCAAAAAAACTTAATAAATCCATGAGAATTAAAACTAAACATTAAATTATGTGTTCAAACCTAATTATGCTTTATTAGAAAAATGACCTTTTACGAAAATCAATTTTTTCTAGTTTTGTGACAGGTGCCTACTCGATTGAAAATATGTTGATTCAAATCCCAAATATAGAAGATAATATAAAAAAAACGTACTCACTTATATTATATAGAATTTATTTCAATATCAAAATAGGTTGTCTACTTTGGGGAACCCTGTACAAAAAAGTGGTTTATACAAAAGTTTTAGGATTTTTTATGAATATTCTAGATATAATATGGGACAACCTGTATTTTAATAAAAATATGAAATCTTCGCGTTTTCCCTGTTTTAAAAATATATAACATGTTTATGTTTGGATAAACCGTTTTGTAACAATTCGACTTTAAAATTTCATTTTATATGCAATTCTGTTTGGCGTTTATGGCTTATAAGACCTAAAAAGGGGGGCTTCATTGCATTTAAAATGAAAGTTTAAAGAATTGAAAAAAGATTATTCGTTAAAACAGTCAGTTTAGTAAAAAATTGCCAAGTCAAAAAAAAGTGGAACGTAATTGTGGATAAAACTTGGTCTAATTTAAGATCTCAATACTTAAAGAGCCGAGATTTTTGGATAGTGTTTTCGGTGAGATTTAGATTATCACGCTATATTTTGAAAACCAGCCTCTTCTTGTTGAAATTTTTCTTTTTCTCTCAAATCTTAAACCCCAATATGTCCATTTAGCAAAATTATCCTTACCTTTAATTCTTATGATACGTGCGAACCCTGTAAACTACCAGTGCGAACATACCAAACACTATTGACCAATAGTGTTCGGTTTGTCTATTATGTATATAGTAAATTCACACACTGACACGAAAATGTTTCCAAGTAGGCGGATAATAATTTAAATATTTGCTTTAACTTTCAAGATTCAATTTTATAAAGTTTTCGTTTTGCCTTTTTTGGAATTATTAAAACAAAATACCTATTCTTAAAATTACAAATCACATTCCAAAGTGTGTTGAATGAATTAATTTTGACATTTCATTTCTTGATTTTAAGGAAACAATACCTTAATTATTTAAAAAAAGACAATTTATCCTAAAAGTATGTAATTTTTCAAGTTACAATAAATAATAAATTCTTGTCTGATTTTTTAATGTGACTTAGGCCATTCTGTAGTGCAAAAATGTTTTACTTTTAAAAGAACTATATCTTCATCAATTACATATTGAAATATTTTTTTAACAGTTTCGAGGACATTAAGTAAAAAAGAATGTACAATGTGTTGCAGAAATACATCTTGTAACCTGGAAGCTTTTTTATAGCCACAAGTACGCTTACATTTCATGCAAATTTTTATAAAAATAAAAATTTAAATTTAAACGGAATATTTCTCTTATAATCCTGACAACACCGCCTTAATAAATTCAAATCATTTTTAAAAATTCCTTTTACCAGACTAAAAATATCTAAGCAAACAAATCGAGCTGTTGTCGAGCGCCCAAAGAGCTGACGGTATGACTGCACGAACCCAAGATAAGGTAGAGCGTCACTACACCAATAAGAACACAAGATTCATTAATTTTTTGTATGATAAAAATACGAATTAAATTTTTTTACGAATAAAAGTAAATAGTTGTATGAAGTTAGATTTAAAACAAATAAGCAACTATTATTACCCCTATTTTTTAAAACACGGCAATGGATTTTTTTAATCAGTTTCTAAGAGCTTCTGATGTGCCGGAACGATTGATGTATTGCGCTTTTAAAAAATAGTTTTTTTGGT
>JAHBCN010026055.1:0-10886 GCA_019359885.1 Listronotus oregonensis | reverse complement strand
TCACGCATAATAATTATAAATTTTACTTGCATTTGTTTTTAAAGCTTTGGATTGCTCGGTCTTCATCATTTTTTAATATGCCTCATTAGGATCGTTACAGACAAATTTTATTATAATAATGCAGAGTGTTTTACAAAAATGAATTTAAAATTTTATTACATTTTTACATTATTAAAAGCGGGAAAAATATTAAACTATTTGAAAAATTTTTCTTTTAAAAAAAGAATGTTCCTTAAAAAGGGTTGGGGCTTGAGGTCACCTCAAGAATCACATTTTAAAAAGTTACTAACATGTAACATCGTAAGTTTTGGGATTAAATGTGGGTAAAATTTAGGTCCGTCTTTTAGATACATCCAGTATAATTCCAAAAAAAAATGAGAGTTATTTCTCTTGATCTTATAAATTATATATTTAAGTTTAAAGAAAATTTACCAAAAACTAACACCGTATACTACACGTACTACCTCATTTATTAAAGAGTTACACTTTAAAATACGTAAAGCGCCCTCTGCGAACATGGGGGGCTCCTGGACGTTTTGGATATCCCCAATTTTTAAAAATACCAATAATTTTGTAGCTTGCATTTAATTTCCGTCTCTTTCCCCTCACGTGGCAATTTTTTTTTGTTGAGACTGGGGGGGGTGCGGTGATAAATTCGGAAGAATTTCTCCCGTTTAGTTGTGTAGGTCCCGTTTTTATTTTCAGTAAGAGAATGCGTGTTTACAAGCAAGTAGCAGGAGCACTGCGTCAACCGACTTTGATCGGATTTCTTTCAGCCTAAATTTTTAGTTTTACGAGATCGAAACGTTTGCTACGGTCTTGGGCCCCAAAAACATTTTCCCCCATAAAAAAAAATAATTTTTCAAATAAATAATGGAACGTGAATTTTTTTTTTAAAAAAAATGAATTAATGTGCATTCATAAAATTTAAAAAAAAAAAACTCTTTTAAGTTATCGAAGATGCTCAAATAAACCCCCTTCGGGCCAAAAAAAACCAAAGATTGTCAAAAAAAAACCCTTTGCATTTGTGAATGTTAAGGGAATAATCCTAAAAAAATTCCCATTTTTTGCAATTCTTGTCGATTATTACCCTTTTCCCCCGGGGAAAACCTAAATTTGTGTTTTAGGGCCCCCCCGAGAATAAAATCGTTGGGTGAAATCATGAATAAATGTCGATTCATCAGTAAAAAAAATGTTTTTTTGAAATTTTTATTGTTATTTTCCATTTCCATTATTAAATGATCATCAGGGAAAATTTCATGGGTTTTTTTTACTTTGGAGGATGGGGATCCATTTTTTCAGCACTTTTCCCCCTAATCTTCTGTTCAAATCAACCTTTTTTTTTCAACACTTGCCCTCCTAATATCCTTCATTTCCCCCCTTTATTGTTTTCTTCTGGGGGACTATCATGTTTATGTTTTTCGGGGGTTTAAAAAACCAAAAGTAGAAAATTTTTTAAACCGGGAAAGTGGAAATGTGGGGGTCGGCCCGGTTGGAAATAAATTAATAAATAATTCCCCAATTCCCCAACATGATTTCCCGGGGTTCCATTCAATAATTTTAATTTTCTATTCGTTCTAAACATCCCTTTTTTAAAAATTATTATTTTATTTAAAAAAAAATTTTTGTCGCAAATAATTAACACAGTAAATATAGCTGTCGGCGTTCGATAGAAAGAATTTTTTGAAATAAACGTATTGAATTGATCCTTGGCCGGCCGACGCGCGTTCAATAAATTGTTTGCTGGAAGATTATTGATCGATAGGCAATGGGGCGGAGTTTTAGGTACATTCAAAATCTCCAGGATCGTCCTATGTTCGCAGTGCTCGGCGCCTTACTGTATAGCTGAAATTATACCGTGTGGACCCGGAACCATTCTTAAATCTTTGACGCCTGATTCATTATCTGGATTATGTAGTATCGTGTGTATCGTTGTTTTCATTCCTAAATATAAAAACTAAAGATGGTCAGGATTCATGAGCTAATAAATAAGAATCGATTTTCTGTATTCGATTCCATTTCTTTAAAAAAGGATCGTTATTCGTATAATCAATTTCTTTATGAGACTCTGGATTGATAAATCGATTTCTTTTTTAAAGGACCTGTCTCAGCTCTGCACCCCAATATATCGATGTAAAAGTTGCTTTAGTTGTACAACACTCTCAAAAAGCTTTAAGACCAAAATTTGTTTGATGTAGACTCTTAAAGAATAGTTTTGCTGCATTGCTTGATCGTAAACCAAGATCAGAAGTAACTTCAACAACTCACTACCATCTATCAATCGATTCAAAAGTTAAGACAGAAAAAATATCAAAAGGCTTGGCGCCTAATATTCAGAAGGTTTTTCAAAGAAAAATACAAAAATCTTGTAAATTATACAAAATTTAATTATGCAAAATATAATAAGTTGCTTTCAGTTGCAAATATATGTACCGTGCGATCCATTATAGGTGGATTCTCAGGTTTTAATCCTTTTTTTAATTTCAAAAAATTTTCAAACCAAAAATTTATTTAATAGGATAAGTCAATATTTTTAATGACCCAAAACTTTTTTTGGGGTATCAACTACCAACGAGTAATCGCAAAGTCGTCCATTTTTTAAAATAAGATGACCAGTTTTCGTCTATATTTTTTCATAGTTTGAAAATTTTTCTAATAGGCTCAATGAAAATTGAAGCAGCTAAACGATTATTTTCAAGATTTTCCGTCTCAAAAATTTCGAAAAAAAGATTAGTTGTATATAAATATAAAAATAAGTTACCTGCCAATCTATCTAGGTAAATTTTTGTTTTTACATACTCTTGTTAATAGCTGTTAAAAATTAAACGATTAGGTTATTAAGGTTGTACAAACCGGTCAACAAAACGTTGGCAACCTGTTGATATTGGTGTTGTCAACATGTATCCCGTCAACTAGCCACAAGTTGATGGATACTCGGCAACATATCAAAGAAATTTGTTGACTGTTGTTTGTATCCGTGTTTTCCGTCTTAAATGGAAAACATCGCTCAGTGTGTACGGTGTTATTAACTTCAACTTGTCAACAAATGGCGTAGAATCAGTTGTAAAAGTTTATAAGTTAGTAGGTACGTTGTTTATTTTCGCATATTTTATTAGTATCACAGTAATTCGGAGTCTATCTTTTAAAGTAAACATCATATGGCAAAAGGGTAGTAGTAACGCTAATTGGTTAAAAATATTTCAGATAAAGGGCTGTATACAATAAATTTACCACAGAAGTCAACGGGTAACATTTTGTTGGTCGGTTTGTACCCTTTAAGGTAACCGACCAACAAAATGTTGGCAAACGTTTCCTTTAAAAAATTTATTGTATGCACTATTATCTGGAGTTGTTTTCAACAGTGTTGCTCGTCCAAACCAAACTCAGTGTTGAATTTAAAATCGAAAAGACTGCTGACGGTGGTGTTAGTGCTGCTTTTATCATAATAGCTGACCATGCCCAAAAGCGAAAAAGAAGGTGGTGGTAGAATGAGTTTTTAAGAACTGGAACATGTCATATCCCACAATGCGGGAGAAGCTCTTAGCATTATGGAACAGCTCTTTTGTCCATATCATGTTTACTATAAAAGATAGACTCCGAATTACTAAAATTGTAAAATAAAATTTTAGTGGTAAAAAACATATTATTTTTTTTATCAGTGTTCTTTATACTAACCTATAAGGTTCACAACTGATTCTACGCTACTTGTTACTAGTTGAAGGAAACACCGTACACACTGAGCAATGTTTTTCTTTGAGATGGAAAAAGGATACAAAATAGTCAACAATTTTTTATATCTTGGAGATGTTGGAGAATCCATCAACTTGTGGCTAGTTGACGGGATACATGTTCACAACACCAATATCAACAGGTTGCCAACGTTTTGTTGGCCGGTTTGTACTTATCCTTAGAAACAACAGACTTCTGTCATAAAAATCTACAAAAAAAATAAGATAACCTTGAAATAAATGCCGTCAAAAGTTGACGAGATTGCAGAATTTATTTTTCACCTGCGTATACTGTAACGGTTTAATTTTGTCGATGCTATGTTATGGTGAATGCGGGGAAATGGGAAATGGTCTACAGCATTAAATTATTTTTTTTTTAAAAATTCGAGCTAATCTATCTTGGATGCGCTGAGAGTGGCTGGTCCGATTTTTATTTTCAACTGCTGCACCGACCTGGGCCATTTTGCATGGCGGCCGCTGGTAAACAACATTGGAATATTTTTACTGCGAATATCGTGGTCATCCGTATGGGATTTTTAATTTAACCATCCATATCTTTCAAAGGCTCCAGTTTTGTTGTTGTGAAAATATTTTTGAAAATTAATGGTGAAATTTGCAAAGATGGTCCCTGAAAATCAGGATTATTAGATTTTATTCAAGCCGCCCACTTCGAGGCCAATGTTAACCTAAGTAAAGTTTAATTAATTTCTTTTTTTATCTGTTAACACTCATATTGATTGGTTTTTACTAATATTACTTTTTATTACTCAAATATTCTACGCTTTATCGCATAATTTTTGAATGTTGGGAAAGTATTCTGAAATAAGGCCTATTATTCTCAATACAGTTTGTGTTTTTTTCTCAGACGAAGGCAACTTATAACACTTTATTTTAGATTTTTAAAATCTTAAGCACTGGCTTTAGTTTTACAAAAAATAAATTTTATTTCTCCTTTTAAATATTTTTTTTCTTTAATGTTAAAAATTTTTTTTTGGGGAATTTTTAATCAGTTTTTGGTAATTGGCATTGATAATTAGTTTTTCTTGATTGTCTGTTTTAAAGCCTGTAATTTTTTTTTTTTTTTAAGATGTACTTTTTTCCGTACTTTCTTTGCTTAGTAAGCTTTAGTTAAGAATACATAAAGATAACTTTAAAACTTTGAAATTGTGTTAATTTATTTTCAAGTAAAATGACATAAGAAAAAAAATATATAAAAATTTGTTTTTTTAGCTTAAAAAAAATAATTTAAAAATTCTAATATACTATTACAGGGGTCAAATATTCTTTATTTAGTGTAAAAGAAATACTTGATGAGTATTTATTTATTACTTATGTAATAATACCTAAAATAATTCAGATTTGTTTTCTTGGCTAATTTCTCAAAACAATGTTTTTTAATTATGTCCATTTTCAGCCGATGTGTCGAATATAAAGTACTACGTTACTTTATACTAAATTCTTTTTACCATTTTTTATATTTGATTAGCCATGTATAAATTTCAAACTTTGGTTGTTTTTTTAAACGGGTTTTGTGTTGGAAGGAAAAGAATCAAAACAAAGCAAATGGCCTTCAGCCATTGCTTTGTTTTGTATTAAACAAAGGTTCAAATTTTAATCCTACCGATGTTTGTAGGGCCTCCAAATTAAGTTTAATTCCAAATTTGGATACCTTACCAAATTTACGTTCAAACTGACGTCCAAACTTAAGTATAACTCCAAATTCAACTTTAACTTGTGATTTGCCTCAAATTTTACTCCGGGGTTGAGTCCAGACTCTCAGACCACCCTTACCTGCCGTTAGGAAACAGGCAACCTTTTATTAATTTATTTATTTAACAATTCTAATCCTAATTTTGTAACTTGAAAACTTAAACCTTTTTTTAATTTATGAAATTTAAAACGTCAAGAAACTATTTCAAAATAAATGTAATTTGTTGTTAATTTTTTTGAGTTTTATTTAGCTCACCTGATACCAGAATAATTTGTGTTATTATATTATTATTATTTATTTATTTATTTTTTTCTCTTTTGAGTATTGACCAAGTCATTTTTTTTTAATGCTTATATGCTAACTTTTTGTTTTTCGTGCACTGGTGTGTGATCGCCCAAGCAAGCTCCTATAACATCTAGGGGACTTCCAGTTTGTAGTCCGTAAGAAAACTGGTGGCCCATAACGAACTCACTATTCCTCACCCTGAGCTGCAGGTAGGTTTGCACGCACACCTACAGCTTGCTTTGGGGGTAACTAACCTGTGCACAGGATAAATTTCGTATTAATTTTCTTACTTTTCCTTTTTGAGCAATTGGTGTGACTCATCATAGTCACACCAGTTTTTATATAAACACTGCTTTTAAAAAAGTGCGTGGCAATACCATGTGAAAAAAAATATATTTTTGAAAACTAATCGTTAAACTGCCTCAATTTTAATTGGGCATAGTGGAAAAATTTTAAGGCTATAAAAAAGTATAGACAGAGACTAGTCATCATGTTTAAAAAAAATGACGACATTGCGATTACTCGTAGGTAGTTGACACCATGAAAAAATTTTCAGGTCATAAAATTCTTTAAGCTATCTCATTTAATGAATTTTTGGTTTGAAAATTTTAAAATTAAAAAAAAAATGGTTAATACCTTGGGCTCCACTTAAAATGGATCGCACTGTAAACAAATGTCTTTTATATAAACTTTAAATGCCATTTTTTAGAATTGCAATTTCATTTTGAAAAAACCTACATAAAATGTTGCACTTTCCTAAGCTGCCTCTGACATTTATTTCGGGGATAAAACGTGGATTGAGTCATGTTTTTATCGAAAATGAACGTAACCGTAGCCTCGGCAGAAGCCAGCAGCAGCAGAAATTTTTTTTTTGGGTTATTGCTTTTAAAGCAAAAAAAAAATTGAAGGATTTTAAGGATATAAGATTGGAAAATTGATATTGAGTAATAAAAAAGTTTTGAAGTCACTGACTACTGGTTTAAAATTTAAAAAAAATTTTTACATTTTAAAACAGTATTTTGGAGCTGCGATCGCTAGTCTGAAACGAAAATGAAAAAATCGCCACTAGTAAGGTATCTTTAATTTGAAAGTAAAAGCAAAATTTTGTCAAGATACATTGTTAAAAATTAAAGTGTATATCATAATTTAAAGTTAGAACTCGTTAATTTAAACTTCGGTGTTTAAAAAAATCCTATTATAACCTTTTATTATAATAATAAAAACCATAATTTGCATTTTTATTTTTTTTATAAATATTACTCCTAATATCCATTATTCTTAGAAAATTTCTAAAAAGTTAAATATAAAAAAAAAACCACGGTACGTTAGTATTAGGCTTTGAGCCTTCGTGGACTATCCTAAGTTAAAAAAGTAAGGCGTGATTGTTTTATAGTTATTACATTTTTTTATCCACCTCGATACCTTCTTTACATAGTCTTAGACCAAATATGTTTACTTTTCATTAACAAAATTGTTATAGTCTGTCTCAAAGTATACCGTGTTAAACTCTTGCCATCATTTATGGATTATACCTGCCGACAGCAATAAAACTGCGGATCGGTAGGTTAAAAAAAACCGGACTTTAATAATATAAAGATTTATAATTTATTGTTTATTAAGGTAAATATAATCTTAAAATTACATTAAGAAATTAAATATATGCAAAGTTTTAATAAATTAATAACTAAATTATCTATACATAATTACATTTTTAATTTTAAATATCTAAATCTAATTCTGTTTCACTATTAAAATCATCATTAAAATTAATTACAATAGGATTTATGTTGTTTTGAATAGAAATGTAAGAGTCCTCAATTTTATAATGAGCTGTAGTGAAATTTTTCCAGCTCTCAACTGGTATGTTAGTAATTACATTTTTATCAAATTTATAACACTGGTACTTAAAGTAGGTGTAACATTTTCCCCCTCTGATCTTTGATTTTACTTGGTTCTACAAATGCTCTATGGGGTTAAACATACAGTGATACAGAGGAAGCCGTAAGACGTATGCCCAGCCTGTTCAGCCAAATTATCACATACAATTTGTTTTTTAGTTGCATATGAATTTAGGACAAAAGGTGCTTTTTTTGTAACTGAATTCAAAATAAATATCATTTTCAAAAATTTTCCTGAATTTCAGTTATTGAATTTGATGAAGCTGATGCTTTGTGTAGCAGACGGCTGTGGTAGCTTGCGTTATCCATGACAATAACACTGTTTTTTGGGGTTTTTTTTTAAAAGATAATTTTGAAAAAATTTTTTTAAAAGTTCTGCATTGAATCCCCATGATAACCAAGCTAGAATCCTTAATATTCTTTGCACACAACAGCAAGCAGTTTGGGACAAATCCGTCTTCTGAACCAGCGTGTATTATGGTAAGGGGTTTTCCTTTTTTAAAGGTGCTTTCGTCCGTTTTGACTGGAATTAACCCACCCTTTTGGGGTACTGTGCGTGTGTATCGCCCCTGTTTATAAAGGGAGATTTTGAATCTGTTTTCTAACCTATATCTTTTAATTTCTTAAAGGTAAAAATCTCCGGGGTAATCTGTGGATTCCATTACTACTTGTCTTTTGTATATTTTGCGGTATTTAAATCCCACTTTACAAACAACTCTATGGAGGGGGGCCCGCTAATATTTATATTGTTTTCGTCTTCGTCTAGCTTCTTTTTCAGTTTATCCAAGGTAGGAATAACACCGTTTTTTTAAAACAATATATTTTCCTTCATTAGGTCCTGATCACTATTATCTATACGGTGAGATTGAAAATCACTATGTTTTTTCTTTTCTTAATTCTTCACTAATAATAATATCCCTTATCGATGATATTGAAATTTTTAAAGTAGACGGGTTTTTTTTTAAACTTTTTGTTTAATTGGACCTCTACTGATTAAAGTTTCATACAGATTTTTAAAACCCCTTTTTTTCATCTAATGACAAATGATTTCGACGCGACATAGTTATATTCTCGTAAAACAACTTTTTCGAAACGAAAGTAAAAACGGTTATTTAACACTGCCCCTAAAAGATTAGCCAAAATATTTATAACCTAAGGGTTTACTCGAAATCCCCCCACCCCGCCCTTATGAATAAATTGGTTTACCCAAAACAATAGGTAATAAAATTTTTTAAAGGTTTTTTGGGTATGGTTCGTCAAAAGCCATAACGATATTTTGAGACAGACTATAATATTTAAATTTCATAGTATTATGTTTTTATATATAAATAGTCAGGTAAATTAAATTTTAAATACACCTAAAAAGGAACCTAATTTATTTCCAAATCTGGGCAACAAACAAAATAAATATGTCTTTCGCTCGAGGAATTTTTCTACCGGTTTTGGAGCTTGTTATAAAATTCCAAATGTTCGTAAACACATTAGAACTCGATCAAAAATATAAAAGCAACCCCCATCGTCAGAGCAGAGCCGACATCAGTCGGGATATAGCAAAAAATTTTAAATTGGCTTCTATGTTATGACACGTTAGAATTTATAGATAAAAAACTGTTGCTTTTTTTTAAGGAAAAACCTATTTTAAAAAATATTATTGAGCCTTGTTAATATATAAGATAGTAACACAAAGGAAGACCCTCTTTGGTAGATACAAATACCAGATCACTTGGTTGGTTTAACTTTACGAAGCATCTAAATTTCTGGACAACTCCGGGTCCAGCCAAGACGGTATATCGCCTTCAATCGAGTTTTGGGTAACAAAAAAAAACTTTTTTTAATTGGAATCAAGAAACATTTTATTTCGTAAATTAGACTAACACAAGAAGTAATAATATTTTCAGTAATTATGTCAGTACACATGAAGGGGTTTGACGTCAACGCCATCTACTGCCAAAGGGCGAAGCATACCCCCAACTTACGGTGTCACAGACTACACTATTGTTAATAGTCCGTACAAGTATTGGGCATACATTTCCAAATGTTTGTAACATTATTTCAGCTCGGCAAGTCTGTGCCCGTAAGTTGGGGAATATTTTTCCCCTTTTTTTTCAATCTCGAATAAGGTATTAGGTTTTTTTTAGATTTTTACCTTCGACTAGCTTGTCTGATGAGATCTGATATAGATCGAAACCGGTCACAAGATGTCGTTAGGTGAAATCTTACAAAGTTAGTTAAGAAATTAACATGATACTATTACTGAAGATAAAACCACTTGGCGATTTAATTTCGTACGACGTTGCGCATGACGTCACTCGACGACAACAATTCTGTTGTCGGTTGGGAAAAAAGTGTTTTAAACCTTTTTTTTAAAGTTTAATTTTTTTTGGGATTATATGACGTTTAAAAAAAAAAATAAATCATGCGCTTAATCCATCTAACATCTAAACAGAAATCGGAATGCCATATTAAAACTCGCCGTTTCTGGGGAAATAGTCGTCAGTGACGTCAGGGTGCGAGAGAGATGGGGTTTTCTCATGCGCGTGGGTTTTCTTTTAGGTAATAGTATCGAGAAATTAACTACACTATTGTTAATAGTCCGTAAAGATTGGGGGTACATTTCCAAATGTTTGTACCTTCGACTAGCTTGTCTGATGAGATTTTTTAGGTGAAATCTCACAAAGTTAGTTAAGAAATTAAGTACACTATAATTATTTTAGTGTTTTAACTTAATCACTAGGTACGACTATCAACGATAACAGCTCAATAAACACACTGACAATAACCAAGTGATCCGAAACACGGATTACAAGTCCTGATCTGTCTGTATTTACACACCATACACGTAGGAATGACAACAATAAATCGGTATATCGGAACAATCGATATTTTCCCACGATCTAATTTTTTTTTTGTTCTAATACAATCGCTGGAATCGATTGTTTCTTACAATGTTGTTTTACATTGTGGGCTGAATTAATTCTTTCCTTTAAGTAGTTTTCACTATTCCTTTTCTATATTTCTTTTTTATTTGGTTCTTATTAAGCTTGCACAAGTAATATAAAATACATGGAATAGACAAGTTTGGTAGGAGATTGAGATGTCCATTATGATGGCGCCATTGCCCTTCTCACCGCCATCATCACTCCTGTGGCGAGGCACAGGTTATAATGTATGTTGAATGTGTGTTCGGGTCTAATCTTGCAACTGAATTTTTAAGCAGTTATACTTTACTAACTGAGCTAAAATTTTTAGTGACATCATTCTACA
>JAHBCN010026054.1:0-10825 GCA_019359885.1 Listronotus oregonensis | reverse complement strand
ATAATATCGAAAAAAAATGACAGGGGGTTGTAGGTTTTGTCTTGAAACCAAGGGTAACATACCCGTCTTTTTAACTTTAGGTAAGTTTTTTTATATTTAAATTAGGTGCTTCTTATAAGACGTAACGTTGGGGAAACCCGAATAAATAATAATATATCAATTATGAATAATAGAAAATGAAAATTTCATAGGAAATTTTAAATGAGAAAAGTAAGGAATCTTAACTATCTTTTAGATGTTTTCCCACAATGTTTGTGTATTTTTGGGATTATTAAAAAAAAAAAAAGGTTTCATTTAAATACTTTTATTTCATTTAATAATGTGGGTACATTTCTTTTAAAGGATAAAATTATTGATTACTGGGCAGACCAAAAATTTTAAATATACAGGTCCCTCTAATTGAATGAAAGGAAGTAAATTTTATGTTAAAGTTCCTTTTGCTTTTTCTGTATTTTTTTGGAAATTTTTTTGAAATTCCCCTTTGATTTTGCCCAAAATTTTGGGTATACGGGGTTTTTGGGCGCTGATTACAAATTTGGAAAAAATCTGCAATGTTTCGGAGGTATTCATCATAAAAAATTGAAAATCAAACAAACCCCATTTTTTTAATTTTTCCCTTTTCCTTCTTTTAAAAAATTTTTGATTTTTACAAAATTGGCACAAAATATTTCACAAACATTTTTTAAAAAAACTTGTTTTTATGTTTTTTTTACACCTTTTTACCTTTTGTTTTTTTGAGCAAATATGGTTGCTCCCTTTTGAATTTTAAAAGTTGGGGCTTTTAAGGGAAAAAAGATAAAAAATAAATAAAAATACAAGGTTTTAAAGGGGGGTTTTATAAAATATTGTGTGCCACTTTAGGGGAAAAAATCAAGAATTGTGTACAAAAAAAAGGGGAGAATAAGGGGAAAAAATGAGGTTAGTTTAATTTTCAACTTTGATGATGAAGATCTGGGAAAATGAAACGTTCCCGAAAAGATATTTTCAGATTTCTAATCAAACCAAAACCCCTGTATACCAAATTTGATCAAAATGGGAGAGGAGGCAACTTTCGAGACAATACCATTTTTTAAAAAAAAAAATTTTAGTTTTTGGGTTTTCCCTTTAATCTTCTTTTATCAACTTTTAAGCTCGACATTATGTACAAACATAATTTTTTTAACGGATACTGTTACAATGGATACTCGGGGGTACCAAAGGTTACTAAACATTTTTAACCACTGTTATTCTGTCTCATGAATGTTTGTTATTAGTGAAAAGTATATGCCTAAAAAACAGTTATAAAAATTTTCACTTTTTAAAGACAACCAGAATCTTTGGGTTAGATTAAACTCATTTACACTATCTTGCCCTTCTTTTTATTACAAAAATTGGGATAAGTACATTATACTATCATACAATGTTTGAAATTTATTTTAAAAAACGTGTTTTTTTTTATTTACAAAGATTTTTTGGGAAAAATACAAAAATTCCAAAAAAATCGACCATTTAAATAGAAGGCAGAAAGTGGCGCCATCTATTCTTTTCCCTATTTATCAGATGATATAAAAAACCCCAAAATTACACAATAATTTTAAATATTCTATAGTAGTATCCTTTTAAAAACCAACAATTTTTTCAAAAAAAAAAAAAAAAACGGGGAATGTTGGAATTTGACATTTGATGATGTCAATTTTATAGATATAACAAAAATTATGGAAATCCGGCCCTGACCTATTATTCATTGCGCAAATCCCGCGGGGCCAACCCCCCTATTCCCGCTGCCCTGCGCGCCTGTACAAATTTGTTCTACAGTATTGGGGTTCCATACACCTTCAAACTTCCTTGGTTATACACCATGGTGGTAAGGCCTATGATAACATACGCATCACTGGTATGGTGGATAAAAAGGACAAAGAACTGCTATTACAGAACGGGCCCAAAGGTACAGAGACTTGCTTGCTTAGCAAAAGGAGAAATTTAAAAAACAACCCCAATAGCAGCCATCGAGTGTTTTCTTAGACCTTCCACTACTTAACCTCATAGTGATTGGAGAGGCAACAATGGGCTATTTCCCGACTGCAACAAAAATCAACTGGTGTCTACGCCAGTTTGGGACACAACAACATAAAAGTCAAATTGGCGGCAACATCCTGGACGAGAGAACAGACCAGATGATTCCCAGGACTCATTCAACAAAAAATTCCAGAACGAATTGAGTGGCAGCAACCAGATTTTCCCATCACGGTTGGAGACATCATCTGGTATACGGATGGTTCCAAAACCGAGCAGGGAACTAGGGCGGGCGTGTACAGTGAAATGAGGAATTCACAATTCTCCATTTCACTAGGAACACACAGTTCTGTATTTCAAACGGAAATACATGCTTTATTGCACTGTGCAAAAAAAAATAACAGCAGGGCTTATAAAAACAAGGGGATTTGCAAAAAAAAAGACAGCCAGGCGTCAGGGGGGGCCCCCCAGTTAACCCCAAGATAACATTTAAGGGGACAGGGGAAAAAAAAACCCCGGGCCCCCCTGGGAAAAACGCAAAGGGTAACCCTCCGGGGACCAGGACGGGAAATTTAAAAGGGAAAATTTTAAAAAAGGGGGGAAAAAAAGGGGGGACGGGGCCCCCATCCACACCTTTTTTTTGGAGGGGGAACCCCCCCCCCTTTTGGGGGGAAAAAACCCAGCATGGGGGCAAACCAGAATGTGAATAAACTACAAAAAATTTTTGGGGGGAAACCCCCCCAGAATAAAAAAAACATAAAAAAAAGCTTTATAAGGGGCCCATCCAAAAGAACAAAGGGAAAAAACCCCACTAAAACAAAGTGGGAAAAATTTTTTTGCATAACGGGGGGGGTTGCAAAGGGGGAAAAAGAAAACCCCAAAGGGGGTGGCTCATACAAAACTAAAAGGAATGTGCAACGAGGGGGAAGAAACAGCCTACCATATCCTGTGCGAATATAAAGCGTTGAATCACAAGAGACAGGCATTATTTTGGCAACAAGGCATATATCAATTAAACAGTATCGGGGTTATACAGACTTGTAGCAGGAACAAGACTTATGGGAGGATTAGTATAAAAGATAATGGTAGACAAAAAGCCCAAGAGGCTGCGCTGCCTCCGGTAGTGAATCAAGACGGCCCCCAGGGAAGAAAAAGAAGAAAAAAAAAGAAGAAGAAAAAAAACTGTTTCGTATATCAAAAAAAAAAAATAATTGTCTGTTTGGGAAAAAAAACCCCTTCCCCCAAAATATATCCAGGAAACGCAACTGTCCTGTTTTTATTTATGTCAAAAAAAAAAGTAGAGGGGGGAAAAAAAAGGGGGTATTATTTTAAAAAAATTTTTATTGAAATTGACAAACTGGAGGAAGATGGGGGAAAAAGGTTTCCCCGATGAATTTTTTTCAAAAATTTTATAATAAGGCTATAGCTAGCCCCAAAAAAAACGGCAGAACGGTATGAGAAATGATTTTATATCAAAAACCAAAAAGTTTAAAAGGTTTTTCCTGTTTTTTTTAAGGCCAAAAGGGCCCCTTCTTTGATTTTGACCAAATTTGTATACGGGGCCCCCCGGGGTTAGGGGAAACTGAAAAATTTTTTGGAAAACCCTTGTTTTCCCCAAAAAATTTTTTTAAAAAGGGGTTAAAAATTTTTAAATAACTTATTTACTCTATTCCTTTTTTTGAAAAAAATTTTTTGGGGTTTTTACATTTAATTTTACAAATTTTCACAACACCTGTTTTTTTTATTTATTTTAGCCCTTTTTTTTTCCCTTTAATTGCAAACCTCCACTTTCACACCCCGGGAAAAAGTGGCCGCAACCATATATACACTGGGGGTTTTATAAAAAAATATGGCTGCTCCCTTTTTTAATTTTAAAAATTCGATTTTAATGGAAAAAATTTTAAAAAAAATAAAAATAAAAGGGTTTTTAAAAAAGGGGTTTATAAAATATGGTGTGCCATTTTTTCTGGTGGGGGAAAAAAAGAGGTGAGTTTGATTTTAAATTTTTTATGATAAATATCTCAAAAAAAGAAACGTTGCCAAAAAAAAATATTTTTAGATTCAAAATCAGCGCCAAAAAAAACCCCGTATATCAAATTTCGTCAAAATCGGAGAGAAGGCAACTTTGGGGGGTAATTCCCTTTTTTTTTAAACCCACTCAATACTGTAAAAATTTTTTTTTGGGGTTAAAAACCCAAAAAAAAAAAAAAAAAAAATTGGGGTGATACTAGTTTTTTCTTAAACAAACTTGGATAGTTTGGGGAAAGATTTTACACTAACAATGATAAAATTTTTAAATTAAAAAAAAAAAAATAAATAAAACAATTTTTTTTTACTTTTAAAAAAAACTTACAATTTAATCTTTATGAATCATTGAAAATAAAAAAAATAACAATTTAATCAGATTTCTCTTTAACGTTTTTTTTTTAATTGCCGTAAATTTTTAAAACCCTTTTTCTTTGAAAACTGATTTATAAACATTAAGTTCCGCCGTAAATAAAAAAAATAGAATTTTGATTACCTTCTTGATTAATAGGTATCTATGTCATTCATAATAAGATTTTTAAATTTTAGTGTCCAGTGTTCGGTGTAGTGTATATAAAAATAAAAGTAAACCTGTTAGTTAATTGTTATACCCCAAAAATTTTTTTTTAAAAAAATTTTTTAAACTAAAGAAAAAAATGAAATCATAATTTAGTTCCATACCGTGCGTTTTACCAACAGCATAGGGTATGGTACATTTCACAATAAATCGTTGATTTTTCGACCCCCAAAAAACTTAAAAGAAACCCTCCCCCGGAAAAAAACCCCCCCCCTAAATAAGTTGTTTTTACAACATCTATTGTGTAGGCACCGCACCTTTTGGGGAAAAGGGGGGAGGTCCTGATTACCTACTAATATTAATAATTTTTTTGGGTTTTTTATTTTTTGGGGTGCTCAATAACACACACGAAAAAAACCTTAACAAACGACTGATGAACTAAGATGAAAAGACCCGCTTTATATTGAACACCTGCAATTTGCCTATAACCTATACAGGGTGATTCATGAGAGAATATCAATACTACAGGTACGAAGTCGGGGGCTAAAAATAAAAAAAAAAAAAGTCTTTATTAATATGGGTCCGCAAGGACCTTGTTTCCGAAATACAGGATGTTGAAGTTTTTATTTCTTTTTTTTCTTTTTTTTTAAAAAAAAATCTATAATAATGTTAGATCCGTCCTCCCCCCCCCCCCCCCCCTCCCCCCCCAAATGACGTGGGAGCTACCAGGTCCTTTTTACAGGAACCAGATGTTAAGATTTTTCACCTTTTTGGGGAAATTTTCCCCAAAAAATTACTTTTTTAATTTTGATAATGTATTACAAAGTTTAGTTCAAGGCATAACAAATTGTGATATTAAATTAAATTCTTGGTTACAAAGCACTCTTCCAGTAAAATTTGGAGATTTTTTAAATAAGAGATAATCCCCCCCTTTTCTATTTCTCCCTTTTTTGGTTCAATAAATTTAGGGGCAGGTTTACTTTCCAAAATTTTACCCCCTTTTCCCATATTTTTGGGGGACAGTAGAAAATGATTTCAGCAATTGTTTTGTAAGATGGTTATCTGTTTGCAATTTTTTAAAATCAACCACAAGAATTACCAAAAAAAAGAAAGTTTTTTTATTTTTTTAAATTTTCCAAGCGCCCCAAAAATATTAAAAACATGTGCCAGACAAGTGAAGATAAGGGGGACGGCTACTTGCTCTTCAGGCCCTGAAAGTAATTTTTTGGGTTAACGCACTTCCATCTTCGCCCTTTTGGGGAAATTTTTTTGGCAACAAAAAAAATTCCATATTTCCATCGTTTGACTTGGTCTGCCTTTTGTGTGGGGGAGCACACCTGCGTTTGCGGCGAAAATTTTTATTTTTTTTGGTCAGGGGGTTGCGGGGAAAAAACGCGGGGGGGTTCTTTTAGACACAGTCAGATAAATGAAATTATCAAAAGACCCCCTGTTTTTTGGTGAAAATCCTTTTTGGGGATTAGAGCCTTTGGGGTTTGCAGAAGGGATGGAAAACGGGTGGATGGAATGCCCTTTTTAAATTCCCCCGGAAATATGGAAAACAATTATTTTGGGGGGCGCTACTTGCAGCCATACCCCGGAAAAACCCCATCGGGGAAAAAAACCCAATTTTTTTAAAAATTGGGGGTGCTCGTATTGCCGAGAATAAAACATCTGAAATATAAAGAGTTGGAAGAACGCTTTATCTTCATTCCTTTTGTTTTTTAAACTTTTGGTCCGGGGGGTGAGGCTAAGGGGGTTTTATTAATGGGGAAAAAATTTCAAAAAATACATCATCCAAAGAATTGGTTTAGCTGTGAAAAGGGGGAAGGGACATCGGTCCTAGGAAAAAACCAAAGACCCAGGACTTGATGAAGTTTATAATGTTTAAATATAGATTAAGTTATTTATTTAATTTTAGAATATTGTTATTTGGTTTTAAAAGGGGTTATATATCTTTTTTTTTTTTTTTTTTTTTTTTTTTTATCTTGGGACAGTCCAGAAGGCTGATGCCTAAGTCCCCCCGGGTACCGTGGGTGTCTTCAGTGTGGTGAGAGGGAGCTTGTTCACACGGGACTTAAATTTTTGGAGATTGGGAGGGGGGAAGGAAAAACTTTCGGGGAGCTGGTTCCATAGTCTTGACACTCTAGGGATGAAGGAACGGAAGAAAGGGGGAAATTCGGGGGCCTCTTAACTGAACTGTAAAAGGATGATCGTACCCCACGGGTTTTTTGTTGGGAGCTGCCAGAGAAGGAATTATACTGTTTTAAACCCCCCTGAGCAGAACCCCTGAAAATACCTATAGAAGAGCGGCAGATCCCCTACAGCTCGACGGTGGGCAAGAAGAGGAACCCTTTTCCCCCTGAGCGTTGGATCAAATAAGACGAAGGGGGCCCTTTTTTTGAATGGAGTCCAGTATGCAAAATTTTGGGGGACCCCATTCCCGGACATGAGAACAATATTCTAAAGAGGGTCTTTTATTTGGGAAGATACAGAGTGTACAGATTGGAAGAAGAGAAATTTTTTTCTGGCGCGGAAGAGAAACCAACCCTTTTTTTTAAGTTTCCGAAGCTATGGATAATATTTTGGGCCAGTTGAGGTTATTCTCAAAAGTAACGCCGACAAGTTTAAAAAAGACCCCTTTTTTCGGGGAGAACCCGGGCCCCCTATGTAAGGAATGAGCTTTTTAGACTTTTTGGGGGATAGCGCATGACTGTTTTTTCGAGGCATTAAACTGAACAAGATTCCTGGCGCCCCAATCCAAGATAAGTTTGAGGTCTTGGGAAAGAGATATCTGCATTGCCCTTTTCGCTTGTTTTCGAAATCAGGATTACACGGTGGCTTAAGAAATTGAATACTGGAGTGGAGGGTACTATCGTCACAAAACTATGAATGGGGGGGATTGTGGAAGAGAGAAGATCGTTAATTTTGTAGAAGAAACAGCGTGGGTGCCAGCACTGAGCCCGGGGTACCCCAGCATTAATTTGGTAGAAGCTGGAGGAATGACCCCATCTACACCCCCCTGATATACGTCGATTAGAAAGGAAACTGGAAAGCCAAGAGCAAAGCTTAGGTGAAAGACCGTAAGAAGGAAGTTTGTTAAGAAGCCCATCATGCCAGACCTGATCGAAAGCTTTGGATATGTCAAGAGCAACGATTTGGGATTCACCAAGGAACTCAAGGGACTTGTTCCAGTTGTGTGAGACAAAGGAAAGAAGATCAGCTGTGGATCTACCTTGTGACGGAATCCATATTGTCTATCATGTAAGATCTTGTGTTTTTCCAGATACTTTTTAAGATTTGGAATTAATGAATTTTTCCATTACTTTTAAAAATGTAAACCGAAAGAAGAGATAGTCTATAGTTGGAGGAGACTTTTGGATCCTTTGGGGACAGGTTGCACACGTGCAGCTTTTACTACATGTAATAACGAATAAGATTTAATATGTTAATAAAACAAAAATAATATTAAAAATAATAATAATAATAATGTAAATATTAGAGTAAAAATTGGTTTCCAGGGTTTTTTGATATGACGGATTCGAACCTAATTTTAGTACGGCTCTTACTTGTAGGGGGTGCCACCTACACGTCTTTTTACTATTTTGAACAATCCCAACTTTTTGGTACGGCCCTAAATTACATTTTTAAGTAAATTAAATAATTGTTTTGTCATTTTTACGTCGAAAAGGTATACTTGTTAAAAGTGGATATGAGCAACCGTTTTCGAGATATTTGGATTGAATTACGACGCATCTGATTTTATTATAGCAAAAAATAAAAAAATAAAATAAAACAGTATATAATGAAACAACATGTATTTTAATTTTTAATAAAATTATTGTTTTTATATTATGTTTAGGAAAACATACAAACATACAAAACAACAAAAAAATAAAAATGTAAATAAAAAACTTTAATACCCTGTATTTTTGAAACGAAGGCCTTGCGGATCCATATTTGTAAAGAGTTTTATGTTAATTTTTGGACCCCGACTACGTACTCCAAGTATTGACATTTCCTTATGAATCACCCTGTATAATATACAAAAAGGTAGGTACAATAATAAATAAACGAAATTTTAAGTCCGACCACATGCAGGTACTCAAAGTTTATTAAGTTTTACAAGTTACAGTAGCAAGTTAAACGAGAAATCAAAATTATTGTCTAATGTAGGTAGGTAGGCTTAAAGTGAGTTGACTTTTTATATTGAGTATTTCTCCCAATGTGGATCAGACTTCTAATGAATCTGATACTCAGATTGGGAGAGTTCTAACCTCCTCTACTGTGTCGCTACCGGTCCTCGAGCACAATACGTGTTCTGATGTGGCGTTCTCGTGTCCCTGGAGAGTATTACGAGCAAACGGTTAGATCCGTCCTCCTCCCCTCCCGGTCTAGTGCGTGACGTGGGTAAATTACCACAGGTCCTTGTTACAGGAACCAGATGTTCTTTCTGAGGCCTCATCTCCGGCCTGAAAACGGTCCTATCCGCTTTCTGTTTAAAGTCCGGGAACCCTTTTTCCCCCATAAAGCGCGGTTCTGTCCGCCTTCTGCTTGGATTCAGGAAGCCCTTCCTAAGCACCTGTTTGTTCGGGATGGATTAGCCTCTCTTCCCCGTCAAACAGGCGCCAGTGACTTCAGGCACCTGTCGAATCGGATTCACACATTGCAGTAGGCGTACCTGTCTGCTTGTGACTGAGGTAGGGAAGTAATAGTCCACCACGGCAGAGCCCCGCATTGCAGTAAGGCTAGATACTCTGAGGGGTCGCCTCAGAGGCACCGTTGGAGACACCTGTTAAAGGCACAGGATGTCATTCACTCAATAGCTAATGGTATGCAAACATCTTGAGTTAAGCCTTGTGTTCATCTTTAACTTCGATCCCGTTCCATACGCTAGCCAAAAAGAGTTGCCGATAACCAGCAACACTAGTGCATGTTCCAAAAGATCCTACTTCATTGAGCCCAAATCCACGATAAACAACGACGTGCGAACACAGCGGTTGGGATTGTGGAATGTACTGTACCCGATATTTATCCGTCAAAACACTGTGTTAAAGTTAGTGGATATATAATTTTGGCTGTGAATGGTTTTTTAAAAGTTAAAAGGTTCCCCTAAATGCAGTTAGGTGCATGTTTTAGTACAGGACAGACAAACAGAAAGGGGAGACCGAGGAACAGTTCTACTATAGACTACAAACCAACGAAAATAAGACACCCCCTTTTTCAAAATTTTAAAAACCCTTTTCATAAAAACCAAAGTAAAAAGAGAGTAAAAAGGGGAAAAAAAAATGTACATGAAAGAAAATCAGTTTTATTTATTTTAAAAATTAAGCCGCCTTTTCACCAAAGTCTTTCACAAGTTGCTGCAATTTGTTTTTTTTTTCAAAAAATCCCGCAACTTTTCTGCCACTTGTGGAGAGACAAATCTTCCACTAACTTTTTTTTCCCCCGAGTGTCGTCCTTTACACCCGAAGTCTTTAAAATTTTTTAAATTGCGGCAATTTGTTGCTTTTTTTTCAAAATACAGCAACCCTTTTTTTGTCTTCCCCAATTTTAGTTTCCCGCGGAGTGTCGATAAAGATCAAAGAAAGTTGGGAACTAAAAGTGGAAGATTTGTGCTGCGCGCAAGCAACTTGTAGAAAACTAGTGGAGAACTACTTAAACCTTTTGCGCCAATTTTGGCAACAAAATTTTCCATTGTTTTTCTAAATTTAAGAAAAAACAACTTTTAGTTTTCTATTAAAAAAACCCCCTTGTTGCCCCAATTTGAGAAGTGCAACTTTTAGTTGACAACTTTTTGTTTTTTTCAAAAAATTTTGGGCAATTTTTTTGTCAACTTTTTTTAAAAGAGCCTTTTAAAAATCAAAAAAAAAAAGACAACTAAAAATGGAAGATTTGTTGCTGCACGCTTTGCATAAGCAACTTTTTAAAAAAATTTTTTTAATCAGAACCCTTTTTACCATTATTTTAAAAATATGCTCTCAATATGAGACCTGTTTCTGTTTTAAAAAAAGTTGATTTTCATTTAAAAACCTTGATATTTTTTAAAATTTTTTTAAAAATTTCTACGTAATACAAAAGGGTCAAGTTTCTTAATTTAAGAACTTTTTAAACATAAAAGAAGAAATTGTTCTTCAAAAATATTGCAAAGGGGGGTTTTTTACCTTATTTATTTACTTCATGTAATTTTTTTATCTCAGTTTTAAAAACCCCCCTTTTTTTTTATTTGATACTAGGTATTTAAATTCATTTGAAAAAAAATTTTTTTTTTTTACACCTCCAATATTTTGTTTC
>JAHBCN010026053.1:0-10901 GCA_019359885.1 Listronotus oregonensis | reverse complement strand
AAACTTTTTAGGGGACTTATATAGCAAAAATTGAGTATTTTAAATAAATGAAATACTTCGGTTGAATAAATTTGATCAAAGTTGTAACTTACAGGATTTACTGTGAAGTATTTTTTTTGTACTTTTTGGAGCCCCTGATAGTAGACTTTACACATAAATAATAGTAATAATAATAATAATAATAAAATTATTACAAAATTAATTTTAAAATAAATTGTAGATGCAGCACATTATGTTTTTAAATGACAACTATTCAAAAAGTGGATTGGCAGTTAAAAAGAGAGGCATAGGTTTAGCATGCTCAATTAATCAAGCGGCTCCCAGGGAAAAGAAGAAGCAAGTAACGTAACTAGTATAACTGTAAGTAAAAGTTTTTTTGAGGGATAAATTGAATTTTTAATTGGATTGTTTATCAAATAGAAGCAAAATAAATTATATAGTACAAAGTGTCTAAATATTTTTTTAAAATTGGGTGGTTTATCAGTATTTACCATTTAGTAATGGCTAATCGAGTAGCTAATATAAGAGAAAATTTGACTATATATTTAAAAAAATTGTAGGCTTTAAGGCCCACACAAGGTTTTTATCCTTTAAAAGGAAATAAAGTATCTATGATACTATCTGCAAATACAGTTTTTTTGCCAAACTTGTGATATAAAATTATCTTTTAATTAATGAAGCAATTATGTCAGTAACCAAAAGTTTTGGGGCAAATATTTTACAAAGTTTTTTTTCCAGGTGCAACTAGGAGGAAAAAATAGAACAGAACATGGATATTAGTACATACAGTTGTTTTTTAATTGCATTTTTTAAATTATGTATACAATTTTTATACCAACTTAAGACCTTTTTATTTTTTTTTTTAAAATTACTCATATTTACACATCACGAAATGAGTAAGACTTTTTATAAAGTAAATTAAGAAAGATAAACATTATCACATGAACATTTTTATATATCAACTGTTACACTTTGTGTGGATTTAGAAAATAAGCTTTCCATATTAAATAGTCTGTACAAAAATTTGGGAAATATGAAAGGAGAGTTGTAGACATCAGATATTTTTATGAATAAATTTTTCCCTATAGTTTATATTAGTTTTTTTTATTAGGGATAGTTACTTGTCACTGGTTTTATCTTGGAAACTATTGTACTATTTCAGGGTGGACGAAAAAATGATTATCAAAAATAACAGGCGATTTATCACAACCTTTTTTTTACATCCATATTTTTTCAGTGGCATCTTTAATAACAGAGTGGTCGCAACATTTACTTTTATACACGAAAATGCTAAAATTTAGGGTAAACAATTTTTTAATATTGTTAATTAATTATTTTTTTGAGGTTTTAATAATTCATAGGGTACTTCACAGTTTTAGTTTTAGAAAACTCAAACATGAAGGTTAAACCGTTAGTATCCTGCAAGTGATAAAGTCGCCAACTTGATACCTTTAGTGACTTTCAAAGCCATCTTCATTATACTAATTTTTATTTGCAAGCTGTACCATCCATATGTTGCTGTACATTAAATGGTTAACAAAATACGATTTACGACCATAATTAATTAAACATTCTGTATTATTACTATACACCACGCATACACAGAAAAAAGCATATTATCAAATAGAGTATTTAGATATTTTTGTTTATATTTATTTAAATTGAGATTACCGATTCTTATTTGAAGAAAGCCACCTTAAAAGAAGTATTTCAAAATGATTAATAAAATTATTTCATATCCTCAGAATATATTTTCACTTTAAAAATACAGCTAAAGCTAAGACTTTCATGATTTTGGTTTGAACTTTTTTTTCAGTTTAAAATAACATATAATTTTACTTTGAATTTCAGTTACTTTTAAAATAAAAACTGGTCATTTACAATTAAAATGACATATCATTTAAAGAACCGTCCTGTATGTTCAATTTGAAACATTTGGATTGCTCAATTTGAGAATATATTTGCAATAAATCTAAATATAAAATTTTTGAAATTCGGAAATTTTCATTTCTAGAAAGTCCACCTGATGTACCCCGATTGGCACCGGAAATTGGCGGTGCTTGGTTTGCCTGTTCATTCTTGTGATTATAGATCAAGGTGAAGGGTATAGCGAAATTTAATAGGACTGTTCTAGTCCCGTTGCATGTGTTTTTGTTTTGGGTGTTTGTACGATTAAATAATGGGAGTTGAAGACATTTTACAACAGTGGGGATGTGATAGTGTTATTCAAGCCTAGGTAAGTATTTACACCATTGTTTTATAAAACTGTTGTTCAAAAAACCAAGGGTCGATTGATCTCAATTGTCACCAAAACAGGCATTTTTATTTAAATAAACTTACCTATAGCAGCATGATTTTGTTTCATAACTAAACATGTTTATAAAAATGTTAGATATTAACTGACTAAAAAAACTACTGTACATTGTATAAACCATTAATATTGTTACAGGCTCGAATATGAGTACAAGTGTGATAAAATTCAGTATACCTAACAAACAATATATACATATACCTACCTACACTTCTAATAAATTGTATATTTTTAGGCATTATTTTTAAAATAATTTTTTTTTATTTAACTATTCAAAAAATCTTAAATAGAATTGAAAGACATTGGCGCGCGTTACATTTTTTAAAACTTGCCAACTAGGAATATGGGTAAATGAAATTGACTAAAGCTATTCTAAGCAAACTGCTTTTAGTTAAGTATATTATTTTAAAACTTTGACTCCCTGTAGCCTATAGGTACCCCAAACTGCACCTGTTTAAAAAAAATTCTTACAAATAAAATGTATAATAATAATACATATTATGTATCTTGCTTTCTATATATTGTATAAGCCTGAGTATCTTTACCTTTTTAGTTAAATGTTTAGGAGTACCTAGGAAAAACGTAGTATACGATTTGAGAAACAGTTTTTTGAATTAATTATATTTAAAACACTTTGTACTTGTAGTTTGTCGCCCCTGTACGTATGTATAGTAGAATTTACTTTTAAATTAAATTTTAACATGCATTTTATTTATATTTTATTTTTATTTATCTGTATGTTGGTATAGAAATCTGATGTACCCAGCTATTTACTTATTACAAAAAATGTGTTGCTTAATATTTTAATTTTAGATTTCGAATGTTTATTTTTTTTTAGAAAATGTCAAGGAAGACCGTTGCCAGGTCCGAGCCTTCTTAAAAAACTTATCCCGTTGGTTGGGCCTCGAATGACTGTTCAAAGAAAAATAGCTGAACTGATTTTTATTTCGTTACGAAGTTGAGAACAAGACTGTTTTTTTTCCAAGAAAGTAGAACTTAAAGTTAATTCTTCTATAATGAGAATTATAATTTGTTTTTTAACAGATTTTTAAAAAAGCTTCAGCAAGATATTTTTTTAATAAACGTTAAGATTTTTTATGTTGTTTTTTTTGTAGTTGTCAGCAAACCTGTTATAATTATAATGGACTTTTTTAACACAGCAAAAAAAACTTTTAAAAAATTGTATACCTATATTAATGTTGGCTAAACGTAATAATGGATTTTTATCATTTTTAAAAAAGTAACCGATATTTTTCGTATTTCCAATTTAAATGAAAGTAACGTTGTTTAGGTCAACAGGTTGAGGTCTTATACAACATTATTTTACTAAAATTGACTGTGGAAAAAATCCGGTTAAAAAAGAATGTGTTCAGTTATTGGTGCAGCAGCTTCTCTTTAAATGTATTATACAGGGTGTAACAAATTCGAGTGTATGCATGGGGATCTTAAAAAACCCTAAGAATACGAGGTTGGTTAAATTAAGGTAAAGTTGCGCACTTACTTGCCCTACAAAATGCCGTTTAAAATGTGTAATTTTTCCAAATAGTTCCAGAGATATACAAAAAAAATAAAATTTTCAAAAATTGATTTTTTTTTTCTTATTAACCGATTTTAAAATTTAAAATTTACATAGCCACTTTATTTCCGCTAAATATTAGTGTTTTTGGTTTGCCATTCAACGTTTAATTTTATGAACCATGATTAACTTTATTTTTTTTTGTGGACGCCATATTGATTTTTTTTTAGTTTTGAGTTTTTATTGAATGGCCTATTCAACGATGTATCCCTTGCATATCAGATTTGTGGTTCGGTACTTAGCTCAAAAAGTAATGAGAGTGAAAGAGATCCTATATGACGTACACAAGAAAAAATAAAGTTGATGATGGTATCCATGGGGATTTTGGAAACCATGGAATACGAAGTCGGTTAAATTAAGGCAAAGTTCCAATTTAAAAAATGCCGAAAATTGTCAGATTTTCGAATAGTTCCAAAATAGGGAAAAAACCAAAATTTTAAAAATTATTTTTTTTCTAATTATTTATTCCGATTTTAAAATTAACACATTCACATAATTTATTTCCGCTTTTGTTTTTTGGATTTCCCATTCAACATCATCATCAAAAAACGAAACGTTGAAAGGGAACCAAAAACTCTAATATTTAGCGGAAATAAAGTGGATGTAATGTGTTATTAATTTTAAAATCGGTTTAAATAGGGTTAGAAAAAAAATTAAATACATTTTTCAAAAATTTTGGTTTTTCCCGTTATCTTTGGAACTATTCGAAAACTGAACATTTAAACGGCATTTTGTTTAAAGGCAACTTTGCCCCGACTTCGTATTCCATGGTTTCCAAAATCCCCATATAACTCGAATTTGTTACACCCTGTACATATTTCAGTTCTAAAAATGTCAGCATATTAAACCGAACATGTTAAAATTATTAAATTAAATATTAATATTTTCATTTTAATATTACAATATCACTAAATAAAACAAAACCTACTTATACCAAAGATTTGCTATAATAAAACAAAAATTTAAATATTTAATTTGAGTATATATCATATTCTTAGAAATACAATTTGGCCAGATTTAAAGTACGATATTTTATTTTAAACATACTAACTTTCCGAATTAACTTTTCAGATTCGGTGAATCTTTAATATAACAAAATCTATATTTATTTCTAAAGAAACTTTCATTTTCGAGCTACTGATATCTTCATTCTAAATCTTTATAGTAACAATTTGATTCAATTGCATGCATAAAAATAAATCTTTCATATGTTACAAATAACGATGTGTATATTTAATTTAAATAAATTTAAATGAAGATTTTAAATTCTCAAATTAAAACGATATAGTCTTGGGGATATACAAAGCTAAGATAACCTTAAACTAATATTTTATGCAAATTTAGTATATTCTTTTTTCCTGTAAAGTCCAAAAGATCTTTTAATGTTATATAGTCAACATAACAGAACCACCTATTTAAATCCTTAGAAAAACCTTTTTACAAAGTAAGTTATATAACGTGGATGTTTCAGAATATGTGTTAGGCCCAACCAATACAAAATACGTAACGGGGCCGTGTAAGTTTCAAACGTTGTATTTTTAACGTAACAACGATTTTGTTAAGTTGAAGGAAATATAACGATTAGGTTCAAGGCGCTGTTATTGTTTCAAGATGATTAACGTAACAAAGGAACAAGAAAACATAAATGTAACGTAGTTAGGATGATTTTTTGCTTAGTGGGATACTTGGAAGAGACAATTATGTGGGCGTTTTTGAAATAACTTTAACATAAACACCTGATATTATTTTTTTCCCACCGACGGGCTGTAGTGGAGCTGTCCCCTTTTCTTTAGGTTTTTCACGGCTTCTGCTCTGGGAAATTAGTACAATTCCTTCTCTGGTAGCTCTTGACAGAGTAACACATGGTGCCACTCTTTTGCATCCCCTTACAGTCTAAATTAAGAGACCCCGAACTTCTCACTATGTTTTTTTCTTCAGCCCTAAAACTGTCTTTACCTAAAGTCCAAAATTTCTGTCAGTGACTCATTTAATACCGGTCACCGAACCGACGAAGCGGCTGAATAAAAATCTAACACTAGTAAATGATTTTTAAGCCTATGATATACTTTTCCGCTCAAATAACAATGAACCGGCCAAAAGTTTCATCGCCACGTTGTCATAATTCGCGAGAATAAGTTACCATCCAGCGATCGCACTTAAAATAACACTCCAATATGTATTGAAATCATTGTTATCGAGAAGACAATAAATGTGGCAACACACATTCCTTAGTTTACAACTTGAAGAGACTTGAAAATAAGCGTATCAACAGGGTATTCGTGCTTCGATGATTTTATTTAGTTATTATTGATTATGGACAGATTTTGTAAGTTTAAATTTTAATTGCTATACAGGGTATTTAGTGTATATAATTGTATATAAAGATTTAGTGTTGTTAAGTGCTTTTAATTCAGTAAACTATGAATATTAACCAACCAACCTTTAACTAGTTACCCGCCTACAAAAAAAACTCAGTTAATGTTAAAAGAACAAATAATGGTTAAAAATGTTTACCATGGGATTCGGAAACGAAATCCAGAACTAACCACTTTGGATGCTGCAGAGATATGTGCAACTTTAACAAAAGTCTCCTCATATAGTATTTCAAAAGAATAATAATTAATTTTTTTAATTCCATTTTACGACATATTTCTTTAACCTCTGTCATTTTTACGAAAACATATTTAAAAAACTCATACTATTTTAATATTAAAAAAAAAAACACTTAAAAAGTTCGGAAAGAAAAACCTTAATTTTCAATAAAAAGTAGGTAAAACGTTTAAGTCCGAATTCAACTCGGAATTCTAAAAATGTTGACCTGTTGCCAAGTTGTAATAGTTTTTTTTATGACATTTTTTTAAGGTATGCGAACCTTGCTTCGCTCGGCCCGCAATGTTTGATCAAAAATATCCACTAAATATGGAACTCAAAAGACCCGAAATAGTTATTGGATTCTACAAGCTGATGATTTCAGGGCTTTCTTGTTCCTTATATAGTGGATATTTTTGATGAAGCAATGCGTGTAAATATCGTATTTAATATTGAATTTGCAAGATCGGTGGTGAATTGGCAAGTCGGTGTAACTTGGATTGTCTATCGTTCTGTTTTTACATCTTTTTTGATTGATGTTAAGACAATTTTTTTTCATGTAGCAAAATAAAATCGGAGAAGGTAAAATTAAAGTAAAAAATCAATTTATTTTTTTGAAAAACTGTAAGAAATCGCCAAAAAAAAACTCAAATTTGTGTTCTATGACCTCAAAATAGGAGGTGTGCAAAATTAAGCAGAAAAACTACATTTTTCATTAATCCGAAAAATAACCAAAATAATATAGGTTTGTTACTAATTTAAAGGGTTAATGAAAATGTGAGAAAATAACTTTTGCTTGTAAAAAAATATTTTTATGTTTTGACTAAATTTTATCATTTATTTTCTGAAATGCACACACCACTTAAATTGATTCCCCTGACTGGGGACTACTGGCCGCAAAGGTTTTTCCTTCTCCTCTAAATTTCGAAATATTCAGGTCCCGTGTTAATAAGCTACCTTTTACCACACTTAAGGCACTCACGGTCTACTTGGATCAGTATAGGAATGAAAATTTGGTGCTCTTTGAAAAGAAAAAAAAACATAAAAAGTAGCTAAAAATGTTTGATTCAAACTGGCGGCCGCCTTTGCTTTTTATAATGTGCCGCTTTCCGCACGTCTGGTAAAATAGTCCATATAAAAAGGAAAAGCGGCAGCCAGTAAAAATCAAACATTTTTAGCTACTTTTATTTTCCTTTTTTATTTTCAAAGAGCACCGAATTTTCATTCCTATACTGATCCAACTATCGGTTAGTACTTAACCTATAAGTCTACGTGGACGGACTGTCTCAAAATAAAAAAAAACTTACTCTCACAATTGGCTTTGTGCAGATTTGCTACAAAGATATGGAATAAATATTCTTGTTATGATGTACACCAAAGAAATTTAAAATTTCTGGCCTTAAGATTTTTAAATTTCTTTATTTAAAAAAAAAAATATTTTGAGAAAATTCATACAAAATGTAAAGTTTCAATAAATTTAGTTTTATAAAATATGTACACTTTATCGCTTGGGTCCAAAAGGTATCTTCGCGTCATGTTCTTTTTTCATTTCTGAAGGTAGAAAAACAAAAATATTTGTTACCTGCATATATAACATAAATATGCATAATTTGTCTGTCGCTTTTGTTTTGATCGAAAATGACCTTAACTTTTAATTTGTAAATATGCAACGCAAAATTAAGGAATATCGTTTTTTTAACAGTAATATCAAAGTTAAATAATTTGGAAATGAACAAACCATTTTTAATTACTTTTTTTTTAGATCAAAGGTACATTAATCTATTTTTTAATTATTCATGGGAAGCATTTTATTACAACTTAGGTTATTTGTACAGGGTGAACTAAAAAAGTATGTTTCCTAGGCGGTTTTCTATTTCACATATGAAAAATTAGTAGAAGTGAGTAGTGCTCTGGGAATGTTAGATGCTCCTATGCGTCAGAGAAAAGTTGGGACTCGTTTAAATGTATTCCAGAGTGTCAACTGTTATCAGTATGTATAGTAACCATGGTAATTACTTTGTGGGTAAACTGATCAACATTATGATATACAGGGTCCTGCAGCTTACCTCCCGTCTTAAGTACCTCATTTATTATTCAATGTAAAATTTTCATATTTTGCAGACGTTACCTTTAACATACGGTGCATTTTAGGAATATAATTTGGATTATACAGGGTGTCACAAAAAAAGTGTGACGTCAGGATGGTGCATTTTTTTTAAATTGAGTGCTCTGTATTTTTTTATATATTTAGGTACCTTTTGTGGCCGTCTATCTTCCTCTAAAATTTTGTTAATATCGGTTTAGTTATAAGAGAATAAAATAAAATATAAAAAAAACTGTTTTAGACCACTGAATTTAAAAATGAATAAAAATACCAATATTGCTTGATTAATAGAATTAAACAAGGAACTTATTAAGTAACGTAATATCAGTCGCTTAGGTCATGTTTGGTTAATTTAAACGGTGCAGGGTGACCAAAATTTAGTGTCAAACTCTTCAAATTATAAAGCACTTTATTTTTCTTATTTTAAATATAAGCCCCTGTATATTATTAGGTATTTAGATGCAGAATTAAAAAACAAACATTTTTGTAAATATAACCCTATCGAAATTCCTAACACATTAAAAGTTATTCGGTGAAAACTCATTTTGACATCTATTTTAATAGTAATACCGTTGAATAAAAATAATAGGTGGCTATAAAAAACAATTAATTAACATTGGAGTTTGTTTAACTTACAGAATCTTATTTAGACGTTTTATAAAAATTCGATTAAATTATAAATATGAGAAATACCTTTTATATGTGAAATAAACCTAATTTTAAATTGGTAATACCTTTTGGCCTCACATTTATGTAACTTTAACAAATTTCTAGGTAATAATTAACGTTATTAGAAAACTCTAATGTCAATAAACTGTTTTTTATAGCCACTTACCATTTTTATTCAATGATATTACTATTTAAATAGATGTCAAAATAAGTTTTCAACGAATAACTTTTAATTTGTTAGGAATTTCGATAGGGTTATATTTAGAAAAATGTTTGTTTTTTAATTCTGCATCTAACGACCTAAAAATATACAGGGGCTCATATTTAAAATAAGAAAAATAAAGTGTTAAAATTTGAAGAGTTTGACACTAAATTTTGGAAACCCCGTACAGTTCGAATTAACCAAACATGACCTGAGTGACTGATATTACGTTACTTAATAAGTTCCTCGTTTAATTCTATTAATCAGGCACTATTGGTATTTTTATTTATGTTTAAAATCAGTAGTGCAAAACAGTTTTTTTTCAATATTTTATTTTTTTTCTCTGAAATCACTAAACCGATGTTGACAAAATTTAAGAGGAAGATAGATGACCACAAGAGGTACCTAAATATATAAAAAAATACGGAGCATTCAATTTAAAAAAATGCACCATCGTAACGTCACGCTTTTTAATGACACCTGTATAACTAAAATTGTTTTCCTGAATCAAAAATAATTGATTAATCGAAAATAATCGATTAATCGAAAATATTATTCGTTTACTCGAAAATAATCGATTAATCTCAGATAATCGATTAATCGATTATTTCAAAAAATAATAATCGGCCAATCGATTAATCGGTTGATAATAGATTAATTGATTTTTTTCCCACCCCTACATAAGATACAATTACACTGAGAAAAAATACGATTACTTAGGTAAATTAGTCCTCAGAAATGGCGCTTAGTAATTTTAATCTAAATTAATGAAATAAATCTGACTAAAAAAGTCATATTATGGTCATAATATACATATAGTTCACTTACTAATTCATTTATTCAAACAGTGACTAATCACGAAAACTACTTAACCAATAAAGATGAAATTTGCGACAAGGGTAGACTATGAGCTATTATTTAAAATAATCGATTATTCTCGATTAATCGATTAATCAAAAATAATCGATTAATCGAAAATAAATGATTAATCGAAAATAATCGATTAATAAAAAATAATCGATTAATTGAAAATAATCGATTAATCAAAAATAATGGTCGATTAATCAAAAATAATCGATTAATCTCAGATAATCGATTAATCCATTTAATCGATTAATCAACTTAATCGATTAATCGATTTTTGATTATTTGAAAAAATAATAATCGGCCAATCGATTAATCGATTTTTTCCCACCCCTAGTTGCTAGAGTGAAGTAGAAAAATTATTTTTTTCGTGTTAACCTGAAAAAAAATATATTTAACTTTAAACCAAAGAGATGGACTGACAATTAAGATTTTCTTAACAAAAAACATTATTTATTGGTTTGTTTTCTACAGCGGCTCATTTTTTTGATGAGTTTTAATAAAAGGAATTTGGTAATAATTTTAGCAACAACAGAATCAATGTAATTCATATGACAAATTTGCGTTTAGAAAAAGATAACAATAG